>OY744517.1:231958530-232191030 GCA_963556195.1 Sepiola atlantica
CTGTGTTCTAGTTTATGTATTTCTCCAGCTCTTTTTCGTGTCGTCCACACAGTCTTTTATATTTACTAGTTCTCTTCCCCCTTCGTTTCTCTTGACGTAGAGTATTCTGTATCGTCTTTTGGATGGGGTGCGTTGTGTATAGTCATTAATCTTCTAGTCGTCTGGTTAAGGTGCCTGAGTTCTTCTTTAGTCCATCTTATGAATGGTCCAGACTATCTAATTGGTGATACTGCCCAGGTATGCATTCCTTTGATTAGGTTTCTGCTATATAATGTTGTTTCTAAGAGCTTTCTTGTTCTTCTCAGGAATTATTTTCCAATCTTCTCTTTCATTTCTGTTGATTTAACTGTGTATGCATTCAAAACTCCCAAATATGTATAGCTGTCTTGTTCGCCTAGCGCTCCCATCTGATCGTGGTGTCGTAGTTCCATGCCCCTAGTCGCTTCCAGCTTTCCTTTTTTTTAATCTCAAGCAATGCACACTTTTTTATTCCGAATTCCATTTGAATGTCTTGGGTGAAGATTCTAGTTCAGCTTTTCCTTTTCCTTTTTGCTCTTTGCAAATAACTTCAGGTTGGCCATGTACATGGTATGGTTTATTCTTTATTATCTGCCTGTGAACTTGGATCCGGCATAACATTTCCAGAGTATGTAGTTGAGTGGCATCATGGCTATTATAAGCAGTAGTGGTGATAAGAAGTCTCCTTGTAAAATGCCTCTCTGTATATTTACCTCCGTCAATTTTTGTCCCCAAGATTTCAGTTCTAATCTCAATGTTTCCATTGCTTTCTTGATGAGATTAAAATGTTGTCGGGTATCTTGAACATTTTTAAGCATTCAATTATCCATGCTTGAGTGATTCTGTTGTACGTTTTATTGCAGTGAATCCATGTCATAGATATGTTTTTTCTTGCATTTAACTTCTTTCAGGATCTTTTGATCTATATATAACATATCATGCATGCCTCTTCTCCCTGTCTGGCATCATTTTCGTTCCCCGGAAAGTTACCCACGACTGTTCAGGGAATGCTAAATTTGCTCTCTCAAGGCTTATTTCCACCCACATCCATTAGGATACTAATTGTCATTACGAATGGTAAACCAATGGTAAGAGGATGTTGCGATGCCAGAAAGTTGTAATCGGAAAGAGGTCAAGAATACTAGAACTCTGGGGAGGCTTGTTGTCACTCAGACTCCAGGAAATAACACTGGTTATTGTCGGTGAGCAATCACTTACGATGACCTGTGTCAGAACTCCTACTGAGTATAGATACTACTACTACTACTACTACTACTACTACTACTAATAATAATAATAATAATTTTCAATTTGTAATAATTTTAATGGTAATAATATTAATGGTTGTGTTGTCACAATTAATAATGTATTCTAATTATAATTCTCATTTCATTGAACATTGAATGTAATAATTATATCGAGTATGGTAAATAAATGTTGTATAAATAGTTTGTTTGTAGATAGGTAAAATTCATTTTACCCATGGAGGTCTTGGTGTGTCCATTCCTTAGGGGGCAATTTATTCTGGTTTATTTTGTAGATACTATAGGATGAGGGGTTCAGTTAGGGTTAAACATGATAGTTATTTTGTTTATATCATTTACACATGGTAACATTGGTTGGAGAGGTTATATGTAAATTACTGAGGTGTGATCTATTGTACCTACAGTAAATTGATTTTTGTTTAGAATTATAAGTAACATGGTCAGTTCAGGGAACTGCAGGTACTCGTGTTTCTAATATTGTTCCAATTCACTGTTAGTGATTGATTATAACGGTTTAGTTACCAGTAGTATATAAAGAGTGAAGTTATATTTTGGTAGACACAGTTATTCAATGAGCATTTATTGTTGGTATATCTTTCTTTGAATGTATTATCAGCCAATGCCTATATTGTATTTTCTGGGGTGGGGTTTCTGTGGTTGAAACTGTGGCCTAGTATAATATTTTGGTAATTTTGCAATTTTGTTGTAAGGGACGTTCCATTTGGTTTGTGCAGTTGAACGTCTTGTTATTCCTTCAATATTGTTGTTGTTTTTTAAATTTTATCGTTATGTTTTATAATTACTTTCCTAACTTTTCGCCACAACGGTAGCTTAATTTAAGTGTAATTTTATTAAATATTTTATGTCGTATGTTAGTAGGGACGAAGTGTAGGTTTATTAAATATAGGAATTTCTTACCAAGTTTAGTCTTAACCATGTGATTAAATGGGGGTGTAAACCAGATAATGTTCTTACTTCTATTTTTTGTTTATGTTGGGTGGTGTACGTTTGATATACTTTTAGAGATTTAATTTAAAATGCTTTATGTGTGTTAAGTATTACAGTATTAGATGGGTTATTGCTCATTCTCTTTTCAATAAATTTGAGGATAATTGGATTCTAATTTTTGATGGTTCGAAAGTGAATGGAGATAAATTGGATTGGCATTATTTTTAGGGTTCGTACATTTCTTAATTAAAGTTAAGTGTTACATTTAAGAAGTTAACTATTTCAATATTTGATGTTATATCCACCTTAAGATTTAATCTTTTCATCTTTGATGATATTTTTAACAATCTTTCAACCTTTTGCCTATTTCAGTTCTTACATCTAATAAGCCATCATCTCTATATAATCCTATGTCGTCTATGTTAATGTATTTAGTGAGGTGGCTTAGTATGTAGACACGAAATAGCTGGGTTACTTCTGCTGAACCCAGAGAGCCTATGGATGCATCAAATGATACCATTGTTCTTGTTTACAGATTACTACTGTATTTCTGCATTTTCTAATGATATTAATTTCCTTTCAAGAAAATCACAGAGGAGACAAACAATAGTTATGTTTGCGATTTTACAAAGCCAGTTTATAGTCTCAGTTGTATTTACCCATATATATATATATATATATATATATATATATATATATATATATATATATATATATATATATATATATAAATATATATATATCTATATAAGTGTATATACAAATGTATATAAAGGTAGAGACGGAAAGAGAGAAATATATATTATATGTAAGTGTATATGAGTGAACGGGGAAGCCTTGTTTCGGCTGAGAGAGTACAAGCGTAAATTGATACGTTCGATTTTTCTGCTTGGCTGATTCGAGAGTGAAAAACATTTAATTATGTCTGAATACAATTTGTTTTCATTTAGTTTTTACCCTTTTTCTCTTTCTTTTGCAAACATTTTTCACTATAGAAATTATTGATTTACATCTTCAATAAACTTTCCACAACTAAGATTAAACCTATCCGTGTTTAAATCATACTATTGTATACTATTTATTTCGATTCGACATTAAAAAAAAAAAAATATATATACATATGTATAGATAGATATATATATATATATATATATATATATATATATATATATATATATATATATATATATATAGTCATCCACATAAGACTGGTTCGCTGTATCACAGCTCATCGGTGCAGCTAGACCAGTTAGTACTTCAAGCCGGGATTGAAACACAACCGTCGAGCTGACAGTCGGCGATCCTACCCCTGCGCTATCATACGACACTAATATCTCAATGTAAACATTGCAAGTGCCGGGAGCTCGAAGTAGTTTTACCTAATGAGCTATGCCTTTAAACTAATTGCAGTTGACGATATCCTTACACATAAGCTCTACGCAGGGAGGGAGTTTCATATAGTCATCCACATACATACTGTTTCGTGTATCACAGCTCATCAGATCGGCTTGACCATATATATATATATATGTATATATATATATATATATATATATATATATATATATATATACATATATATATAAGTTTTGAGGTTGAAATAGACTAGATATACATTCGGATTGAACACATTATAACTTATTACGACCTTAACTAGATCTCATCGAATGTGTTTCCAACTGTCATTCAAACCTAAATGAAAGAGTTTTAACACCTTTATATATCTAACAATAATTTAAAAATAAAGTAAAAATAAAGAATAAAATTAAAATAAAAATAAAAAGAATCGCACCGATATTCTATCCACTGATTGGTCTCTATAATATAGGGAGGATGAGAAGAGGTCATTATGTTAATTAATAAAGTAGGGTGGTGACTTTAGCAAAGCATAAAAATATGTGGAGTCAAAGTACAACAATCAAATAGATTTCACATCTTTACAAGAAGTTAATCCTCGATTTAAAAGGTGGATTATAACTGATCATGATTAAAACCTAAATGTGTCCGTTTAAAAGTATGATTATAACAATTTTAAAAGTATGTATGCGAAAGTTTGGATTAAAATTACGAATGTTATACATTTAAAAATAAAATGTATTACGTTTCTAAAAATAAAAGTACGGAAATTACGATTAAAATTAGTTATACAATTGCACACGATTAAAATACGGTTGATGATGTGACGATAAATTAAAAGTATGACGAAGTTCATATAGGTTTTATTTACAAGTTAAAATATATATATATATATATATATATATATATATATATATATATCACAGGTTAGTTATTTTAAATTCATGGCGGTGTCTGCATTTTGCCAACAATTCGTCCCTTTTATTTTTGTCTGCGTATTTTAAAATTCTAACTTGTTCTTCCAGACATAGATTGCATCTATGTGTGAATCCCCTCGGAGTACTAGACTTACATAGTATAGACCACTCAATAATTGGTTTTAATGCCAGATTTTTTTAGAAACCACACGAGTTGTTGGGAAGAGTATCGACAAGCAAATAAATGTATAGGAAGATGGGTGTTTGTTAAGAGGAGGGATATAGGGAAAGTGTTAGATGGATAGATGGTTAAGATAATCGGGATCGGGTAGATACAAGGAAGCAAAGAGTATAAAGCATGATACACGTTTAGTAGAGTTAGTCTGATCTATTAAGAGGAATGGGGTTTAAGAATGAAAAAGGAAAAAAGCTCGGATCTGCTATTTAAAGAGCGTATATGTTTAGAGAGAGGAATATGATATCCTTAGATTACCGATGTTTCTAATTGAGACAAGGATACCGACATGATAATATGTGTTTATAGAAAGAATACATGCGGGTGTGTAATTGTTCCTTAATGCGTTGGGGCAGAAGTCTAACAGTGCTACCGATGTAGATATTATGTCACTTATGTAAATGAGGCTAACATCCTTTAAAAGATTGTTTTGATGCGATATTTATTAAGAAATAATATCAGAACATATTTATTTTATTGATAAATATCGCATCTAAACATGCTTTTACAGGTGTGTAGTATTACATTCTTAATAAGATGTTTAAAAGGAAAACATATGAACACTCATATATATATATATATATATATATAAAATGAAGAAGAATCTCATTCTCTCCGCTGGACTTTTCGACACCAGACGTTTTAGCAATCGGACATTTGCTTGCATTCGGGCAGAATTTTGCCCTGTGTTTCGTCCCCCTACAACTTTTATTTTATTTTTTCAAATTTTAAATCTTGGCCTTTGCCAACTTATCTATCCCAGCGACTTCCTCTGATGATAAGATTTTGATCTTTGAAAAGCCTGGCTTAAGGAAAATTTAACTTGAATAAATTGCCTTTTTTGCGGAATATACCTTGCTCTGAGCAATTGAATTGAATTATGATTTGACTTTTGCTTCTGTAATTCCTTTCCATTCTTCTTCATTCTACCTGCTCTATCCTGGATATTGAGCTATATACTCTTCACAATAGGTTTCACTTTTCCTTAAAGTTCGCTTTTAGTACACCACTTTATACATATATATATATATATATATATATATATATATATATATATATATATATATGTGTGTGTGTGTGTGTGTGTGTTACATAACAACGTAGATTAAATCATGTACGTGTGACGAAGTAATTTTACCAAATAATAAAGTCCTAAGCAAATCTAGGTTCAATAGTGTATTAATGTAATATGCATATTATACTAAAACTTAGTTAATCAAAACACCAATTGGCTAAGCTCTTAGTAAGCTTCTATTTAACCTGATCAATTTTTACACTGTATGTTTTTGGCTCCCGTTCTAATTTATTACTTCATCTATTATCTATGAAACTGTAGTACAGTATAACGATGAGCTACGTTCATTATTTATACATGTTATATTGTCTATATTCTTATTTACCGAACTTTTATTAAAGGTAACGTATATTGTTAACGGTAACATATAGACATATTTACACAGTAACACCTGCTTATGGTTGCTATTTTATGTGTTTATGCAGATTTAATGCAATTCTTTTAACAATATATATTTCAACACGAGCCTGCCATAACAAAAGTGACTGTGTTTTCGTGTAGCATAAATGTATTTTCGTGATAACTACTTCTGTATAAATGTGGTTGAGGCAAAATCATTCCATGTATATAAAGCTGTTGATGTGTATTTTCGTAGGCGAGAGAGTGTATGTGTCTTCATCTGTCTGTGTATTTATTAGCATGTGAGTTGTGAGAAAAGCTCATAGTTGGCGTTAAGCACCGACCGGTAATTGTGCCCAACTGCTGGAAGAAACGTACAGCCTTCATACTGCTGCAAGGGCCTTCAATTGTTCGCTGAATATGTGATGGTGTTGGTCATAACTGGTTGGCATCTAAAAAAAGTAGTTGAACTACCAGGAATGTGACGGTTATTTAAGAGTCGAGAATGGGCGTGCAAGATAAGCATTCGTCGAGAAAACAATTATTGGCAAATGGTGCTTACTAGATGTGAAGTCGATTGTTTCCAAATACATTTTCCGGCCAACCGAAACGCTACCTCCACACTAACAATTACCTCTTGTACCGCACTATTTCCGTGTACACAGAGGCGTATTCAGGGAAGGAGAGGGCATTCTCTCTAAATAAATGTGTTCCTCTTTTTGTATGAATCCTGAATCTCTTACACATTGATTGTTTTGTTTGATTAACCTATATATCTTTATTTATAAAATAGTTGCATATGTGTTTGTATATTTCTATGTATCGGAATTACTCTTAAACTAATTAACCGATCATTTTGAATAGTATTACCTTTTTCTTGATTTTTATTTTATTATTGTATACTGCAACCTCTGTGCTTTTAGGCGTATGCATGTATTTCTTGCTAAATTTCTTAAAACATGCTTTGAAAGAATATGAAAATACCAATCGTTAACATTTCCACGCTGCACGGCATTTCCCATATTCTAAAAAAGACAAAAGTGCATATACAAAAGAAAATAACATCTACGCCCTTTTCAATTTTGACGGTACACAAAGTGCTACAATATCTTACATGAACACACATACAATATAAAATAGGTATAAACACAATATATAATAGACATAAACACACTATATAGTAAGTATAAACACAATATAAAATAGGCATAAACACAATGTAAAATAAGTATAGACACAATATAAAATAGGCATGAACACAATATAAAATAATTATAAATACAATATATAATAACCACTCTTCATTATCTAACATAAACACAAATACAATATGAAATAGGTATGACCACGATATAAAATATGCATAAACACAATACATAATATGTATAAACACAATATAAAATAGGTATAAACACAATATAAAATAGGTAGAAACACAATATAAAAATGGTATAAACACAATATAAAATATGCATAAACACAATATAAAATAGGTATGAACACAATATACACTAGGTATAAACACAATATAAAATAGGTATAAACACAATATGAAATAAATATAAACACGATATAAAATAGGTATAAAAACAAAATAAAATATGTATGAACACAATATAAAATAAGTATATACACAATATAAAATATGCATACACACAATATCAAATATGTATAAACACAATATACAATCTGTATAAACACAATATAAAATATCTATAAACACAAAATAAAATAAGTATAAACACAATATAAAATATGTATGAACACAATATAAAATATGTATAAACGCAATATAAAATAAGCATACACATAATATAAAATATGTATAAACACTATATAAAATAGGTATACACACAATATTAAATATATATAAACACAATATAAAATAGGAATACACACAATATTAAATATGTATAAACACAATATGAAATAGGTATAACCACAATATAAAATATGTATAAACACAATATAGGCATGCACACAATATAAAATATGTATAAACACAATATAAAATAGGAATTAGCACAATATTAAATATGTATAAACACAATATAAAATAGGTATAAACACAATATATAATATGTATAAACACAATATAAAATAAGCATAAACACAATATAAAATATGTATAAACACAATATATAATAGTAATAAGCACAATGTTTAATATGTATAAACACAATATGAAATAGGTATAAACACAATATTAAATATGTATAAACCCACCCCACTAAGAATATTAAACCTGGAATTGTTGCAATATACATTATACTGCCGCTCGACATATGAGTATATTTCGATCATTTTAAGACTCCATAGTGGGAAATAAGTTAAAATAACGAATATTTTTCTAAGCGAATAACAGTAATTTTGCATAATAAGTTCACAATTGGTTCAGATGGTGTATTGCTTGATGTGCATTTATTAAGTAAGTGGTATGTTTTTTTAACATTATACGTTTCTATAAGAGTGGGTCATGATAACGTTCAATGCGTCTTCGTGTGTTAAAATGCTCCCTCTTGACAATACATACTTGAAAATGCATTTGTGACGTAAGCAGTCGATGTGTATTAATCTACTTGTGTGTATTTCTGTAAGCGAACGAGTACATGCATATGCAGTTGTTTGTATACTTATTATTCTGTAAGTTGTGAGAAAAGCACAAAGAAAGTCTATTCAGTTTTTCATCAACCCCTGATATCTCAATATATTTCATTCGTACTGGAACGTGAATACACGCTAGTGCACAATAAAATAGGAAGCAGGATTATTAGCATCAGTTTGAAACAGTTCCGTGGCAAATTACTTTCAATTGAAACAAATTTAAATGCTCTTTGTTCTAGTTATAAATAGCCTATACTTTTTTTTATATTTATACAACAGAGTAATTGCTTATAGTGAAACTTGTAACTTCGCATAACAAGACAAAACTCGTCTTCTCTGCCGTGGTATTAAACAGGACAAGACGGAGAAGAAGTGAATACCCGACTGCTTCAATACATGATCAGCCAAATACAGAAGAAAACGTCTGAACAAATGAAAAATAAAGGTAATTAAATGAAAATAAGATGAAACATAATAAAATAAAGAATAGAAATAAACTCATATAACTTTAGATATTGATTACTTATTTTATTTATTTTTTCCGTGACGCGCATACTCACGATCGCCGTTTCATGTGAATCGACTGACCAAAGTAGAGACGCAGGCGAAAGCGGACAACCAAATCTATTTGAATACAAGTAAAACAAAAGGGGAAACCTCCAAGCCAACATCTTTTTTGTATCGGTTTGTAGACGACCGACACATTTCGTTTTCATTTCGCCTTTAGTTTTTATTAAATCGTATTTCTTTTTATTGTGAAATCTTCCATTAACAATTATTTCATTTATTTTGTTCATGTTAACTCGGCGGGTGGGAAAGTAAAGTGTCTGCATTAGCGGGGCGCACATACTCACGATCGGCGTTTCATGCGAATCGACTGACCCAAGTAGAGACGCAGGCGAAAGCGGAAAACCAAATCTATTTGAATACAAGTAAAACAAAAGGGGAAACCTCCCAGTTAAAATCTGTATTCATCGGTCTGTAGACGACCGACACATTTCGTCTTCATTTCGCCTTAAGTTTTGATTGAATCGTATTTTTCTTTACTGTTCAAGTTTTGATTGAATCCTATTTCTATTTACTGTTCGAGCTTCCATTAACAATTTCATCTCTTACGTCTTGTCTTCTTTTGACTTCCTGATTTCCTTCCAAGAATCGAATTATTTTTTTCCATCAAACTACTTTCCTTTTTCTCAATTGTATTTCTTTAAAACGTGTGTGCTTACTACTGATTCCACTCCCCTCTATCCGTGTCTTCTACACAATGTATTCCTGGTTTCTATTGACTCTTTCTTTTGAACGTTATTTCCTACTTTCTTTTATACCAATTTACAAACCATTTTTTTTAATTCACTTTCTTTTATCGTGCTACTTATCTTCATAACTTCTCCTTTTTACGTTTACTTAGTAGGCACGTGCTTGTCGCACTCACCATCCTTCGTTTTTTTTTTAATTCGCAACACATTTCCCGGTTTATATATATTGTTTGCAGCTAACTATCTATCAATATAACACTTCGATTCTTACTTCTACTTTATTACGGTTGTTATCAGCTCGTATGTACATTTTTACAGTAACGACCGCGGTATTTCTCTATGCTAAGAAATATCTTATTATATCATATATGCGTCCACTAATACCTTAGAAGTGTATTTTACTGAGATTACCTTAAAGTCAAACATCGTCAAATACCTTGAAGATACGTAGTGCTTGCGTCCTAGCATCATTTCAATTATCCAGCGTGCGGTATATATGATCTACGGAGTTAATTGTTATAAGAAGTAGAGTTGGGTAACCTAAATCCATACCGAGAGAAGTTTCACATTTTAAAGTAGAACACTATAGCTAGATTAATTTATTATTATTATTGTTTAGAAAATAGCGAAGTTTATAGTGCGATAATATTTTTAAAGTCAGTTTGTGAAAATTTGTTCCGCAGAGCAAATATTCCAAATGTCAAGCAAACAATATTCTGAAAGGTGTTTGCTATATAGTTTGAAGATTACAGGGACTAGCTTAGCAGAGCATTTTTATAACTATAACTGGGATAAAATCTGATACAAATATTATAGGGGTGTCAATATTTCTATAAGATCCAAGGCATGGAAGGTTTGATTGTCAGATGTTCTTGCGAGTTTTTTCGTCCGTTGTTTAAAATTAACGACTGTGTGATTTACGGAGTCTAAGATTGAGTGGTGGTCGAAACGCTGAGCAAGTCATGACTGTTTCCGTGAAGGCGATTCCAGATCGTTGGATAGTCGGGGAATTGTTGATCGCTCATTGTTTTCAACACTATTACAGGATTTCAAGATATCGTCAGTTCCTAATTTATGTGATCTGATTCAATTTCTAATTATATCAGTGTACTTGTACTAACTTCAAACTTCAGCTATTATATTATAACAGTGATGTATTTATGCTACGCATCTCCCCTATAGATAGATGATCTATCGCAGTGTAAACGTCGACAGGTTTGGTGCCTATGCATTACAACAATTTCACAGGTCAAAGTGAATCATTCAGGAGACTAAGACTTGCTATTAAATTTTCGCGTGACCAAAATGTGGATACCACCGTTTCTAACTGTTCAAAAGAAACAGTAAAATGGTTGCTCCAAGGTGAACCTCGGATGAGATTGAGGATGAATTCCCAATAAGAGCGTTACTAATATATTGTTGTTATAAGTAACGGCGCTTTTCCTTGCAGTTGGAGGTGTATAGTAATATAAACTATTATCACACGCTGATCAGCATCCTCGAGTTTGCTATGCGAATCCGTTACAAACTCTGGGCAGTTTTGTCCAGAATAAAGTCAGAAGAAGAGACTTCCCATTTCCAAAATGCGATGGTTCTATAAGATAATAGGCAATCGATAAACTGCACGTGCTATTACCAGCTGGGGCTATAAATCTCAAGGACTGAACCAATCACTGTGATGGATATTAAAGTGTCCCAATACATGGATTTGCGCGTGTGAATTGAATACAACTGTTATTTCGATACTATCATGGACGAAAATTACTGCTAGAGGAAATATGGATAACTACTCCTGTGTTTTCAGGTTAAACGAAACCACATTTAGGTCTGGTCTTCGAATTCTACACTGAGTTGTGTAGTTAAAAGGAAGATAGTATTGGTATAGAGTCAGAGCTCGTACATATTTTTATATGGGATATCACAATAATAAGATATTAAGGAATTCCTGTTGCTTTCACATAGTTATAGGATATCTGGAGAATTCATTATATATATATACTAGCTGGATCCGTCCACCGGCGTTGGCCGGGAGAATATAATGGAATTAATTCAAAGTTGTCAACATCTGACAGAACGTACACATTTAATGTTCAGAATAATATTCGGTTTGGAATTGTTTAAGTGTGAAAGAAGGAAGGAAGGAATAAAGGAAGGAAGGAGACGCGGTTTTAGGAGTCTTCCTGACCATCCAATGGTACCGGTATTTCCCAAACACCCGCGCTATCTATGATAATGAGCACTTTCAAAATTAAAGAGGCCTACAGAGCCATATTAAATCCAATCCCACTTCTGCTATCTTTGTATAGAAATTCCATTTTTTTTTCGAGGAAGAAAAAAGAAGAATGAGTACCCCTCTTGAGTACTACTGAAACACGCACATATAATTAAAGATGTCTGCATAGCACTAATAAAACATGTGTGTTTGAAGAGAAATGATGATACTCACAATAGTTAAAGTACTACCTATTACATTGATTTCTTTAAAAAAAATCCGGTCCATAATCCCCCTTCCTCTCCTCCCTCGTAGGCAAAAGTTTAACAATGTAAAGAAAATGTGTTTGTCGACCGGGATCGAACCCTAAAGCTCTCGGTCTAGGATCTACGGCGATAACCACTTAGCCACAAAAGCGATTCAAAAATATATTGAAAAATAAAACACTAAAACTAAGCATGTAGCTGCCATGCGTTTTATATTACGATCCGAAAAGCGGGCAAATGTTGGGTCACCCAGTCACACGTTTTTGGTCATTTCTATACGAAGAAATAGATGTTTTTTTTCTCCGATTCTTAGATAGTATGCGTGTGAAAGGTGTAGGATTCAAGAAATGTAAACTTTTTGTAAGTCTGCCTCGTAGCTTGGCGTATATTGACTTAATTCGGAAGTCGAGTCGCTTACGAAATTGTAGCCGCCATGTTGAATAATGAAACGCTACAAAGAACTATGTTCGTTAATTGCATTCTCTAAAAACCGGAATAAGTATAAATGTGTACGTAATAGGTAGAAATAACGTAATCTGATGTTCTTCAAAATCAGCGAGATTAGCGGGAGCTTCCATTAAATGTGTGCGTAATATTTTGTGTTATGTAGTAAATTAATAGCAGACAAATCGTAAATATTAACGGACAGCTTTTTGAAAAGTAGACGTTGTTTATTATTTCCCGGTGTCAATGGGGAGAGTGTCAGTACTGAAGTGTTAGGGGGAAAAGTTTTTACGACCACCTATATGGAGTATGGTTTGAGGAGAATCGAAGATGGTGGTATAAAAGAAATATGTAGTGTTAGCTCGAGAAAAATAATAACAAATTTACTAAAACATGCTCGAGTAAATAAGCGTAATATAGTGGTGAGTTTAGTAGCATTTGATGCATGTTGTTATTTTCCTATTCTTCAATAAGGTACAGGGGAAAATCGTCTTAACTTTATATATTATATATATCTCTCTCTCTCTCTATATATATATATATATGTATGTATATGTATATATATATATATATATATATACATATATATATATATTGTAATTCAGTTATTACATGCGAATAGTTACGTAGTTACTAAATAGCTGTGTCTGCCTATTATTTGTCGAAACCATCTACCCACCGTGTCTCATTGATATGGATGGATTCGATAGACTTTTAACAGGTAAGTATCATTTTCATCCCCTTACTTGTTGGTGTGTGTTAGTATGCGTGAACAGATTTGTATGCTTGTAATATCAAAGGTAATTGATACCCATTCCACAGTTTTGTTATTTGTGACAGTAAGCAACAATTAGTTAAATAACACTTATCAGTAAGTTATTCCGGTGTCTAGTTTTTATTACAATTTATGTAAGTTTGTTATGGAACGTTACATGAAACCCGACCGTCTTTACCTCGATACGGCCGACTTGGAGTCCACTGACAAATGGCGGCACTGCAGAAACATGTTTGAAGGATTCCTTAGAGCGCTACATTTATCTTCAAACACAACTTCAATAGATACTGAAAAATATACTCTTCTGTTACATCAATTTATAGAAATGTGAGAATTACGAACCTGCTGTGAACATTTAATGAGCCATCATTGTCAAAGAATAAAATACCATTTTTGGAAGACACTTAATTGCAAACCGGCGTCAACAACCAAAAGAAAAACTGGAACAGTATCTTCAGATTCTAAAGACATTAGGTCGCGAGTGTTAATGTACAGCCCAAACTGCAAACCAAGCGAGATATTTTTTATCAGGGGCGTATTTATTAATAAAATACAATCCAACCCAATAAGACAATGACTACTAGAGAATAAAGACCCGGACTTTCCAACAGCTTATGAATAAGCCTTAACGTTGGGCATGGTACAGAAGCAGTGTGTCTTCTATTTACAATCTGAGGTAATTGAAGCTGCTACTGCTGGCTCTACTCTACAGGTTCAACATTCTTCCATTGTTCAAGATACTCCCACACCTGATTCTAACGTGCACGAACAACTTATCACTACCGCCTCAGCTGGATCCACATGCAACTTCTGTGGCCTCCGTATGCATTCTCGTTTCTCCTGTCCGGCTCGAGACGTTAGATGTCACAAGTGTGGTAAGCACGGACATTTTCCGAAAGTTTTCCGGTCAGCTTCTTCACAAAAAATGTACACTTACTCTTGCTACTGTATCACCAATTACAGTATCAGCCGCGTTCCCCGCCTGTCTCTCAAAGACAATTGTGAGGGTTTAAATAACTGGATTGACTAGTCATGCATGTATTAATACAGGCAGTTCCGAGAGTTTTGTCAATGACAGTATCGTTAAAGCGAATAAATGGTTCATATGTCCTTGCTCTAACCAAATATCAATTGCAAATTCATATGTAATTGGATACTGCATGGCTAATCTTAAACTTATCAACGGATGAATTATCGGTAATGAAAATCCTCTGCTCCAAGTTGAGTTTGGGTCGCAATTTTCTAAAACAACATTCATGTGTTGGAACCGTCTTTGGTTACCTGAAGCAATGCATTAGCGTATGCGGACAAGCAGCTGTCAAAGTGCGACACCCGTCACCTCTTTAATACTTGACTTCTGACGGCAAACCATAACAGTAAAACCAAAACACTATGGACAAAGAGGCAAACAGTTCATAGCAGCAGAAACAAAACTGCTTAAATAAGGAATTATAGAGCCAAGTAAATATGTATGGAGTACTCAGGTCCTCGTTACAGCTACCGGAAAAATATCCTCATTGACCGTCAATAGAGACACAATACTTAATGTTTATCCCTTGTCTCATATTGACCACATTAATTCTAATATTGCTAAATATCACATTTTTGTACTTTAGACTTCGGAAGCGCCTACCATCAAGTACCTATAAAGCCAAAGGATAAGCCCTACACGGCATTCGAGGACTGTAGTCGCCTATACCAGTTTTGTCGAATTCCTTTTTGGGGTAGCTAACGGTGTGGCTAGCTTCCAAAATATTATAGATTAAATAATCTCGAATGAAAACTGGAAGAGTACTATTACGTATATAGACAATGTCACAGTATGCAGACAAAACAAAGTTGAACATGACCACAACATTAAAGGATGCATGGCTGCTGTCAAGAAATATAATCTGACTTTTAATAGTGAAAGTTGTTCCTACAACTTGCAAAACCCCAAACAATTGGGATACATTTCTCAAAAATGGCGCCATGCTTCCTGATCCAGAGCAACTAAAACGTCTAATGACATTACCAATCCATGGAACCATGTCAGTCTTACAATGAGTCCTCGGTGTGTATTCGCCAACTAATCCTAATGGGTTGCGTCTTTTTCAGAAAATACACACGCATTGAAGCAAGTATCTACTTTTCCCTTGCCCTTTTTCACCATTACAGCATTACAAAACAGGAAAAGGGACATTGCTCATTCGATGTCACTTAGTAAGGAAAATGCCACGGTCGACGCATTTTCACTGGTATGTGCCCTGGTAACCAGCTCAAATAATCTTCAGAAGGGAATTGTGTCACCTACGTATCACAAGAATGACTCACGTAGTCAGAAGTACGATATTCTGTCGAAGACGTAAATAAAATTACTAACTTTTGTCGAATATGCACATAAAATAAGTCCATGGTCTACAAACCTCATCGAACAACACTCATCAAAGCCTCACACTCTTTTGAAAGGCTTAGCCTAGACTTAAAGGGTACTTTTCCTTCAAACAACTAAGCATAAACATTCTCACAATAATAGACGGGTACTCCAGATTTCAGGCTGTCATCCCTTGCCCAAACGTAACAGCTGCAACAGTAATTCAAGGTATCTGCTCCATTTTTTTCGTTTTTGGACTGCCCGTATATATCCACTCAGATGGTGGATCTGCTTTCCTGTCGGACGAACTGAAGCAATTTATGCATGAATGAAGACTAGTTGTAAGTCGAACAAGGAAACGGACAGTACGAATGATACCATGGAATTAAAAACACCCTGAAGTAATATTGGCTTGGACTGCTAGTCGCGGCTCCGATTTGGGTAAACATTCACGTTAGATCGATTAGTTCTCGATTAGGAAAGTCGACGTAGGGTTTTGAAATTGTCCATGTTTTCATAAGATAGTTTACTCAGATCATAGGTTTGTCCAGGTGCGGGTGAACTTAGATAGTACTAAGCCTTGAATGGCCGGGTACGGGAAGCTCAACACATCGTTGATCTATGACAAGGACTTCCAGGAACAGGTTTTACTAAGAATACACCGGAGATTGACGGGTGCTATCCTTGGAAATAAGTGGTGAGGCCATCTTAAGAAAACAATTACGCCCTTCGTTGCTGATTATAGACACCGACTCAATTTTAAATCTAGGGCAGCGAAAGTGACGTTAGAAGCTTGATTAGATCGGGTGGTGCAGGCGGGGGATAACTGTACGTTTACTATAGTGAAGGCGGAATTGACCTCTTTAAATAACAAAGAAGAGCAGGGGTTCTTAGATATATGTTAAAAAGAGTGTCCCATAGACGACAAAAATTGCCGTGTCACTGCGCGCAAAGGAGCGCTGACGGTATTTTGATCGACACATCGGCAGTGCCACATTATCGGATACGCGTCTTGTGATTACAAACGACGAGATATTGGAGGGGTTTCGCTCTTATTTATAGGAACATTTCACCAGGGAGACCGGTCTGACACCTATTTAGCTGACTGCTAGTGTATTGAGGCGACCGGAGCAGCTGGGTGCGAAGGATGTATCAAAAAAATTGAAGTCATGGAGGGTTTAGTACTAATCGGGCTTGATAAGTATACGAACTGTATTTGTCGCTTATTTTTATCTCCTACTGGCTGCGTTATTTAACTCCTGGTTTAAAAACGGGGTTATCCCTTTGTATTTTACCAGGGGTACCATCAAATTGCTTCGCAATGACAATAGTGGTGGGAATGGCATGGGTAATTTCTAACCCGTAACTATGTAAAATACAAGGTTTAGCATTTTGGCCAAGATCTTAGCTAACCGTCTTTAACTTGTCTTGCATCGTCTAATAAGTCCCAAACAAAAGTGTGCTGTTAAAGGCCAGACAATCAAATATACTTTGAAATGGTGCGCTTGGTCATAGATAAAGTCGACATTGTAGCCACGCTCATCAATTTAGATCAGTCCAAAGCATTCGATAGTATGAATCATCGTTTTTTGGAGGCGGTCTTGTCTTACTCTGTATTTGGTCCTCATATTTGCGCTTGGATTCGCCTTTTTTATGCAAACCCCGTTGTGTTGGTTGAAATGAATGGTTTGAGGTCGAAGTCTTTCAATCCATCCATATACATTCGTCAGGGATGCCCGCTTTCACCGATGGTTTATATGCTTGTGTTGGAACATTCGCAAGCTTAGGGGTAATCCGGTCCTTCGAGGGATTCCTTCGGCTGGTGCTTGCACCATGATTAATTACTCCGCCTATGTCGATAACGTCACCGTGCTGTAACGAGTAGTGCTGAGATTAGGATCGTCAACATGGAAATAAGACGATAGCAACAAGTGACAGGAACCAAAATCAACTGCCACCAGTCTATCGGCTTACGCATTGGTGCCTGGAGAGGTGTACCCTTTCAGGGGCCCTTTAGCTGGACTATTGTTCCCTGTAAGATACCCGGCGTTTTGTTTAGTCCTCATCTCCAGTTGGAGAAACATTGGCTGAGAATGTTGAAAGGTGTTAAGACAGCACCCCGTTAGTGGTCTTTGAGAAATCTTCTTTTAAAGAGAAGAGCGGCGGTGTATAATTCGCACATTTATCGCCTCATTCTGTACCGTCTTTCAGTGCTCCCACTCCCGACAGTCACTAATTGATGAAAGTGCGGGTTCTTTTCAAGTTCTTGTCGCAGGGAAAGCAGCCATGATTCGTCGAGAGACTTACATCCGTCTGAAGGCGGTCTGGGTATTCCAAGCGTTGAGATTCGTAAACACACGCTTTGTTTAAACAACTTAGACTGTATGTACACACCTTGTGAGGAAAACTGTAAATTCTGGTAGGAATACTCCAAAAAAGCTGTTCAGGCTTTGAAACGTGTGCATTCGACACGGGGTGACGCATTTCAGTTACCTATAAACAAGTGATTCTCTATTATCGCAGGTGTCGACAGTTCTTGAAGTGCCTCACACGAGTGGCATGAAGTCTATCTGACACCCGAGTGTTGTCTTGTTGAGAATTATATCGGCTAATAGTAAGGGGATCTGGCTGCAAGGTCAGGTCTTACAAAGGAAGAACTTCGCTTAATCTGATCTTAGGCGACCGTGTTGAAATGAGTTTCTTAATTACGATGCATCACTCACCAGGCTGATAATAAGAAATGCACTCTGAGTCGGAAAAAAACTTCACGCCGCGGGCTTAACTGAGAAACTGAGTTGTGTCCGATGTGGTGACTGAGAAGAAACAACCAGTTATACTCTATTTTCTTGTGCTGTGTGAGTTAGTTGAAGGCTACCCGGTCCGCATTTTAAACGGGTATTTCTTTGATCTGGAGTTTTTTTCGACTTGATAAAATTGGGCGCCGAACATGAAGTAAGAGGAACACTATGTGTTTCTTTTCTTACTGGCTGTTATAGGAGGCCTGATTTGGTCGACACGACAAAAGGATTTTATTGGGAAGAGAATTCCACTGCTCTCAAGCTTGTCCTCATTTTCAAACATTGCCTGAAAATGCAACGAAAGGTGGGTGAAGAATGTGTGGTTTGTCTAGTGAATGTAGTTAATATTGAGTGGTACAGAAACAGAATATTTGGTAGTCGAAACGAACACTGGCCCTTTTATTTGGCCTGATTAGACAAAAGTAGGTCATGTGTTGTCCGCACTTTTTAAAAAAGCGTACCTAGTGTATCTAAGATGTCATAGAGCTCCATTTAATTTTGTGTCCTTTCCCATCCCGTTTATTCTCCACTTTTATTTTATAAATGGTATATTATTGAGCGTAATGAACGAATAGTTAAATGAAAGTAATCAATAAGTTATTCCGACTTTCAGTTTTTATTACATTATGTGTGTTGTTTGACGGCAAAACTTTGAATTATCAATTAAAACACGTCCATTAAACTGCGTGGGGATTTTCTTCATAATCGTCCGACTAACTCTATACATATATGTATATATATATGTGTATATATATATATATGTGTATATATATATATGTGTATATATATATATATATATATATATATGTATATATATATGTGTATATATATATATATATATATATATATATGTGTATATATATACATATGCATGAAAACAGAGAAACTATCATGTATGTGTGACGAAGTAATGTTTACAAAATAATACAGTCCTAAGCAAATCTAGGTTTAATAGTTGATTAATTTAATATGTATATGAGACTAAAACTGTGTTAATCAAGTGGCCGATGTTTTGACCTTCCTGTACTACTGTATTACTCTATATATGATATGTGAAACTGTAGTGCAGTATAAAGATGAGCCACATTACTTATTTATGTATATATATATATATATATATATATGTATATATATATATATATATATATATATATATGTCATTTCTATGCGTATATATATATATGTATATATATATATATATGTATATAAATATGTGTATATATATGTGTGTATATATATGTATATGTATGTATATATATATATGCATATATATACATATATATATACATATATATATATATATATATATATATATATATATATATATATATATATATATATATATATATATATATATATATATATGTACGTTTACACCAAACATGACTCGCCCAAAAATGAAAAATACACATAGATTATCAACTGGAAGGGAAGAAGATATAGGTTGGAGCCGCTCAACCCCAAGAAAGATCTTCTATTCCAGAATGTCTACATTTGGAGCCACTGATTTTATTTGGAGGTAATGCGATGCACTGCTTTCCTAGCGGCGCCTTCATTAACATTATTTTAAAAACCTTGCTGTAGCCTTAAGTTTATTAACAGAAGTATGTTACAAAAGTACGCGTCCTACGCTTGCGGTCATAACTGTCACACTTCGCTGCCGCTGACGCTTAGATGTTACTGTATTTATTGTGTCTATTTATTCCTAAAATAAGTAGATAAACTCACCCCTTACCTTCTCTTTGAAGCTTTTGCTCCTTAAGGAGTCAATATCCTATTCTCTTGGGGTTGACTTTCATGAAGTCAGTATTTTTTCGTTTTTCATCTTTGACGTTCACATATAAGAAATTAGTTGTGAGACTGGTGAGTTGATCGTGCCAAACAAGAAGCCCATTAATTGGTCCCCCGATTTATAAAATCGGGGAACTTATCCTTTTAGGCATGTCCGTCCGTCCGTCCGTCCGTCCGTCCGTCCGTCCCTCCGTCCGTCCCTCCGTCCGTACGTACGTACGTCCGTCCCGTCCGTCCCGTCCGTCTGTCCGTCCGTCCATACGTCCGTCCCGTCCGTCCGTCCGTCCGGATTTTTCTCCGCAACCATCCATTGCATTTCTCTGAAATTTTGTGGTGTTGTCTTCTACAGTATCGGAATATCTCAAGAGAGCCTAATTTGTATATTATTCTTATACTTCTGTATAGCTATTTTTTATACATTGCCAATCAAACCTGAAAAAAAAACGCCACATTTTAATGACTGTTACTGCTTTGAAATAATATTTCATTTGATGTTAGGCAAGTTCACGTTCTGATGATATTAAATGCCGTGAAAGTGCAGTATAGTGTTGAGATAAGTACATTTTATTTTCACGGTGAGATATATACAATTTAGCAGTCAGTTTTTACAAATACTTCTCTCTTTATTGGAGTTCCAAGTTCGGAGATTGGTTGTCATGATATTGTCACATAAAATATTTCATGTGTTTATATGTATACATTATTTGTCATAATATTTAAATAAGCTTTTTTATTTTAAGAAAACAGCAAATTATTTTTATAATTAATTAATATTTCATTAATTTCTTTGTAATACTTTATTACATTTTTTAATGAGTTGAATATTTTTATTGACGTTTAACATTAATAATTAACTTTGCTATAGACGTTTGTTTCAACTTATTTTTGTTAAAATATTAAAGTATGGTGAAGTAAACGTTTTTTAACGTTCATTTTATAATCATATTTTTTATATTTTGAACAAATTGATAAAGAATAATTATTGCGTTTAAAAGGAAATCACTGACCGTCGTAACCGTGGGATAATTAGTAAAGCTTATGTGAAAAGACTAAGTAAGAATTATATTATGAAGGAACGCATGGAATAGGAAATCCAGACAGACTTGCCGTCATGCCGACTAGAAGAAGAGTCACCGGTTTTATAAGATATACGTCGCTCGTAACGTTTGGTGTTAGAACTTTGAATGAATCAATAAAGCATGAAATAATAACAACAACTACAACTATAATAATAAGAAGAAGAAAAAAGAGAGTATATGTGTATTTTTCGGAACCCACTATTATAATCAAATGACACTTACTAGGCACAGATACATCCCGTAAACTACCGTACCCGACCACAAATAAACACATGTAGTGGCATCGCTGAAGGTGTAAAAAACAACTAGAGAGTGCTCCAGTCCGACTTCCACTGGTAAACGACTGCTTCAATTACGCAAAATGCTGTGTAATGGTTTTCGAACGAGGCGGACACCGCTGGAAATATCTGTACTAATACTCTTTGTTATTAAATAATAATAATAATAATAATAATAATAATAATAATAATAATAATAATAATAATAATAATAATAATAATAATAATAATAATAATAATAATAATAATAATAATAATAATAATAATAATCGCAAAACAGACGTACCAGAATGAATGACGGAAGGAAGAACAACATTAATACAAAAAGTCCCCAAAAAGGGAACGACCCCCAGCAACTACAGACCGATAACATGTCTACCGATAATGTGGAAATATTCTCACAGCACAACTGAGAGAACAAATCTACCAATCCCTGGACAAACGTAGACTGCTCCTCGAGGAACAAAAAGGATGCCGGAAAGGACAAAGAGGGGCACATAATCTACTATACATTGATCAAAAGCCCCTGAAGGAGGTGAAGAGCAAACAAAAGAACATAACCATGGCATGGATTGACTACAAGAAAGCCTACAACAGAATCCCCCAAACATGGATAATTGAATGCTTAAAAATATACAAGATACCAGGCAGGATTATTAATCTCATCCAGAAAGCAATGGAAACATGGAGACTAAAACTGACAGCCGGAGGACAACACCTGTCTGAGATAAAAAATACAGAGAGGCATTTTTCAAGGAGACTCTCTATCACCACTATTGTTTATAATAGCCTTGATGCCACTCAACTACATACTCAGAAAGTGTGATGCCGGATACAGGTTTACGGATACAGAACAAAGAATAAACCACCTGATGTACATGGATGACCTTAAACTGTTTGCAAAAAACAAAAAAGAACTGGAAAAGCTGATAAATACAACCAGGATATTCAGCCAGGATATCCAAATGGAGTTTGGAATAGAAAAATGTTCACTGCTAGAGATCAAAAGAGGACAACTGGAGACGACAGAAGGTATAGAACTCCCCGACCAAGAGGAGATGAGGGCGCTAGGAGAACAAGAGAGTTATAAATACCTGGGAGTGCTGGAAGCAGACACAATCAAATATACAGAAATGAAAGAGAAGATTGGAAAAGAATATCTACGAAGAACAAGAAGACTCTTAGAAACTCAACTATATAGCAGAAACCTAGTAAAAGGGATAAACACATGGGCTGTATCACTAATAAGATACTCTGGACCATTCATAGGCTGGACCAAAGAAGAACTCAGGAACCTTGACCAGAGGACTAGAAAACTAATGACAATGCACAATGCATTGCACCCAAAAGACGATACGGACAAACTCTACATGAAAAGAAATGAAGGAGGTAGACGACTGGTAACTATAGAAGACTGTGTGAAAGACACCAAAAAAGAGCTGGAGAAATATGTAATCCAGAACACGGACAGACTGATCACCACGGTAAGAGACACCAGCCCAACAAACAACTCCGAAAGCACTGAACCCAGAAACAAAAAGACAAGAAAGGAAAAGTGTGAAGAAAAACAACTACATGGACGCTTTATAAGACTCACAAGCGATGAAACCAATGAGAACAGCTGGGCATGGCTAAGAAAAGGACACTTGAAAAGAGAAACGGAATCTCTGCTGACGGCTGCACAGAAAAATGCGATTAAGACAAACTTTATTAAAGCAAAGATAGATAAACCCCAGGAAAACAGCAAATGCCGATTGTGTGGACAAAGAGACGAAACGATAAATCATATAATAAGTGAATGCAGCAAGCTAGCCCAAAAGGAATACAAGAACATACATGACAGCGTGGGGAAAGAAGTACACCGGGAAATGTGCAAACAACTGAATTTCGAATATGCAAAAAAACGGTACAAACACAAACCAGAAACTGTACTAGGATACGAAAAACACAAAATCATATGGGATATGAATGTACAAACAGAAAAACCCATAACAGCAAGGAGACCGGATATGATAATAATCAACAAGGAAGAAAAATCCTGCAAAATCGTAGACTTTGCCGTTCCAGCGGACCACAGAATGAAGATCAAAGAGACGGAAAAAAGAAGCAAATATACTGAACTTGCCAGAGAATTGATAGGAATATGGAGCATAGAGAAAGTCAGTAAACCACCAATAATCATAGGAGCACTAGGAACAGTCCCCACAAACATGGAGAAAAGACTAGGAGAAATAGGAATAAAAGGGATAACTGAGACCATACTAAGGACAGTAATGATCAAAACAGCTACAATCCTGAGAAATGTCCTCGAATGCGAAAACCAACTTACATAAGCAACGAATGGAGAACAAACACATGGAAGCACAAGACAACAGAACCGGGAAAAATACCACCGCGAGAGAGAGACGCAAGCATAGGCTGACACCACGAAAATTATGGACAGAGGGTCGAGGAGGGAAAGCGCAAACCAGACCTCCACTGGAAGAGCGCGGACAGCTCTGGGACAGTGGGGAGGCTTGTTGCCACCCGGGCCCCAGAGGAGACCAATGGTGGTAGGTGGCTGTTGCGATACCGCAAGGTCATCAGCGGTGATGAAAGAAAAGAGGTGAAGCATACTGGAAGTCTGAGGAGACTTGTTGTCACTCAGACTCTAGGGAATACCACAGGTTGTTGGCAGTGGGTGATCACTGACGATGACCAGTGTGATAACTCCCAGTGAGTAAATAATAATAATAATATATGCGTATTTCTATTCGATTGTATTTTGTACATTGGCTGACATCTATCTTTTATTTTTTGATTACGAAAGATAATTTGAGAATGCTATGGTAACGTATCTCATAAAATACTTTAATCCTTTACTGTCCAGATAAAAAGACGAACCCATATGAAAAACATACACACAAAAACAGAGGAACACGAAGATAAAATAAATTTAGAAAATAAAATTGAGTTCTAAAAATGGATAAAATGAACGACATGATAAATTTTGAGTTTAATCAAACAAAATGGCCGACTGAGCCGCTAAATAGATACTTACCTCTCATCAGAAGAGCAAAGAGTAATAAATCAAGGGAGGCGCGATAGCGCTCTATTCTTTAATAGACTTGAAAACGGCCTATGCTAGAAATCTCATTTCTTTGATCAATCATAACTCGAAAACTAATGAACCAAATTAGTTAAAACTTCGCACAACATTTTTTATAGGTTCTATAAGTGTGTAGAATGCCAGCATCATTAGTCAAGGCAGCCCAGAGATCCAGAAAGGGCAGGCATGATTTTGTGTTATCCGTGTGTACGTACGTACGTACGTGCGTATGTGCCACCCTCTATTTCATCAACTATTTGATGGATTCAGCTGATTTTTGGCAGAGATAGAGATTATAGGGCCTAGTTGATGGCATTTACATTTCAGTTTACCATATACCTTAGTTTTCCAGAAAATTCCAAAAAACCTTATTATCCAACATATTCATGTAAAATCCCATAAAAATGCTGAGTCACTGAAAACGTCCCATAATCTCTTGCCGGATGGATGTACCCGGTCTTGCCATAAATTATGTCCGGTTGCATCAGGTCATGCCATAACTTCTGTCCGGATGTATCAATAACATCATAGGAAGGCTACGTTAAGAGTGTGCAGATGAAAAGGAGGATGAATCGATAAGACTCATTTTAGTAGTTCTCTGGATGCCTTCTTGATTTTCTAAGTATTCGGCGTTGTCTAGGAGAAAAGTGCTCAATATCCTAGATAGAGCTACTGTAGTGATAGGTTTGAATAATATTTTAACGCCATCTACGTTTCTCGTCAGACTATTGTGCACATGGAAATGAGGGGGGAATTAGTAAGAGTGATTTTAGTAGTGCTCTGGATCCCTCTTTGATTTTCTAAGTACTCGGCGTTGTCCGAGAGAAAAGTGCTCAATATCCTAGATAGAGCCGCTGTAGTGATAGATTTGTATCATATTTTAACACTATTTACGCTTCTTTTCGGAATATTGTGCAGATGAACAGGGGGTGAATCAGTAAGAGTGATTTTAGTAGTGCTCTGGATGCCTCCTTGATTTTTTAAGTACTCAGCCTTGTCAGGGAGAAAAGTGCTGAATGTCCTAGACAGAGCTACTGTAGTGATAAGTTTGTATAATATTTTAACAGCATCTACGCTTCTTTTCGGACTATTGTGCAGATGAAAAGGAGGAGGAATCAGTAAGAGTGATTATAGTAGTACTCTGGATGCCTCCTTGATTTTCTAAGTACTCGGTGTTGTCCTGGAGAAAAGTGCTCAATGCCCTAGATAGAGCTACTGTGCAGATGAAAAAGAAGGGGGAGTCAGTAAGGGTGTGCTTCTTGTGCTTCTACAATATAGGACCCGGAGACTTCTGAAGAATAAGGACCATGTGTGTTTCTAACGTATAGGGGCCAGGGGTGCTTTTACAGTATCAGACCCAACACCGGGGGTGTTTCTACAATATAGGAATCGGAGGCTTCTACAGAATAGGGGCCAGGGGTGCTTCTGCAGTATAGGGACCAGGGGTGTTTCTACAGTAGAGGACCCAGCACTGGGGTGCTTCTACAATATAGGAATCGGAGGCTTCTGCAGAATAGGGACCATGGGTGCTTCTGCAGTATAGGGACCAGCGGTTCTTCTACAGTAGAGGACCCAGCACTGGGGGGTGCTTCTACAATATAGAACCCGGAGGCTTCTGCAATATAGGGGCCATGGGTGCTTCTGCAGTATACGGACCGGAGGTGCTTCTGGTACTTCTACAGTATACGGACCCAGAACTGGGGGTGCTTCTACAATATAGGACCCGGAGGCTTCTGCAGTATGATTCTTTAGTATGACCGAGGCGCCTCGGAAATTTTTTTTCTTTCTTTAACTAAAAATATTTTCTATGTATAGGGAAAGTTAAAAAGAATGGGGGGTTCTAAATTTTTTTTTTTAATTAAAAATATATGTATGGGGAAGAATGAAAACAAATTTGGGGGGTAATTTTTTTGTTTTTTTGTTTTTTCAACTAAAAATATTTCTATGTATGGGGAAGGATAAAAAAATTGGGGGGGGGCCGGATTTTTTTTTTCCTTTTAATTAAAAATATTTATATGTATGGCGAGGATGAAAAAAAATTGGGGAATGTAAACATTTGTTTTTCTTTTTAATTAAAAACATTTATATGTATGTGGAGGGTAAAGAAAATTAAGGGGGGGGGGCAAAAACATTTCTTTTTTTCTATTTTTAACCTATAAATATTTCCATTTATGATAGTGACACTATATGAATGAACACTATTTCGTTTTTCTGAGACGACATGGGAACATTAATATGAGATCTTAGGTATGCGAACTGGCCTGGAGATAGGTACATATATAGTATGTGCACCCTTGCAGAGATAGGTAAGTATATAGTATGCGCACCGGAGCGGCGATAGGAATATATATATAGTATGTGCACCGGGGTGGAAATAGGTGCGTATATAGTAGTGCATAGGGGTGGTGACACGTACGTATATAGCATGTGCACAGGGGCGGCAATAAGTACTATATAGCATGCGCACCGGGGCGGCGATCAGTACGTGTATAGCACACGTTCCTGGGCCGCGAACCGGGACGGCGATAGGTACGTATATAGCATACGCACCGGGGCGGCAGAAAGGTACGTATTTAGCATTTGCACCGGAGCGGCGATAAGTACGTATTTAGCATTCGCACCGGGACGGCGATATGTACGTATTTAGCATTCGCACTGGGGAGGCGATATGTGCATATTTACTATTCATACTGGGGCAGCGGTAGGTACTTATGTAGTTTGCACACCGGGGCGGGAATAGGTACGTATTTAGCATTCGCACTGGGGCGGCGATATGTACGTATTTAGCATTCGGACCGGGGCGGCGATAGGTACGTATTTAGCATTCCCACCGGGGTTGTGATAGGTATGTATTCAGCATTCGCACCGGGGCGGCGATAGGTACGTATTCAGCTTCTGAACAGGGCGCCGATAGGTATTTATATATTATCTGCACTGGGCCGGGGATAGTTACGTATATAGTATGCACACCGGGCTGAGATAAGTACCTATATAGAAAGCGCAGACAGAGGTGGTACTTTTTATTGAAATATATCATACTATTGCCCTGAGCAACGTAGGAGGAATGGTGGAGAAAGAAACAGCTTTCGCAAAAGGCAACATTAGAAAGTAGCGGTGAAATGGGGCGACCATTGTATTGAGGCATAACCTTTACAAAAGTAGTGACATTCCATGAAAAATGCCAGTATATTGAAATCATATGCCCTTAATAGGGTTAAGATGAAAATTCATATACATTAAACACTAAATGTACAAAAGCTAAGACATTTCCACATTTTTACACTTGTATTGTCATTAAGGGTATGCCAGCACAACAGAGCTATGTATTTTACTGGTGGGACATTTTTTTCAGCGCAAAACATCGAACAAAAATTAATCGTTTATACAAAATCTCTTGGGCTTTTCCGAAGGGAATTCGGTTGGAACTCATCGTCTTCTTTTATTGCCAAACGTTCTGATCGATCTGATGTTCTTATGGAAGCTACTTAATATCGACTGGGCCTAGGTCGATCCAGTAAGAACTTAGACTTTGGTTGTAGGCTACGTGTTGAACCCTTAGGCAAGGTTACAAAGTAAGAACCGAAATAAAGTGACATTCTATTGCCTATATTTGTCATATTAGAGCCGTAGAGTACTGTTTTTAGTTCAGAGAAAATGAAAATTTCAGAGAAATGAAAAATACCAAGGTTTACAGTTTACATTTTTTAATTTATGAGATTTAAAATTCAAGTTTGAGGATCTTCAATCTGAATTGTAAAAAACTGTATTGTATGGTTAAAAATACAGTAAAAATCGTTTATATATTAGAAAATGGTGAAAGTTGTTAATTCTAATAAATTAAAGTGTGAAACATAAAATTGACTTATATACGACAAGAATACCTTCATTTTCCTTAATACATAACAATGCTGCTAGTGTCGTATGAATAATGGTTCCACTCGGGCGTGATTGATAAGGATACTATAAAGGTAAGTAAAATACCAGTTAAAATGTTTATTGGCAATGCTTATATTAACAGAGCTAAAATAGTAACAATGTGTATATTTTTTATAAGAAAAATTCCTACCAGTAAAATACATAGCCCGGTTATGCTCGCATACCCTTAATGACAATAAAAGTGCAACAATTTGGGAATTTCTTTGCTTTTGTACATTTAGTGTTTAGTGTATATGAATTTTCATCTTAAGCCTATTAAGGGGATATGATTTCAGTATACTGGCATTTTTCATCAAATATAAATGGAAACAAGTAGTCTGTACGGAGACTGCAGAAAATTACATGCTTTAGGGAACTAAATGCTCCAAGTGTATTCGAAATTGTATCTACGTTAAATTGCTTCTACGTTAAAATTGCGCGCTACTCTACCTACCAATAACCAAGAATAGCTTTTATAGGAAACATGTATGCAACATTTTTTTTGTTGCTCATCTCACATGTGTACGTTTAAATACTACTACAACTAATACAACTAATACAACAAATAATAAACATAATGTAATAAACATATATTGAAAAAATGTTAAATATTACATTCCACCAGTCAATCAGTTCACAGAATTAAGCTGAAAGAGACGGACTACAAAGTGAATACTTGTAGGTGCACTAGAACATGTTCAAAAGGCTTGAAACAATATGAGGTTAAATCTTAATAAAAGAAAGTCGTAACAACATAAAACTCACGCCACTGAGTTAAGCGATCTAAATGCGCTAATGTGAAACTAATGACTATAGTCAGTCATGATACGAGTAAATATTTTCGTGAAGGGTATGTAAGGATGAAAACAGCGAGAAGAGAAAGCGCCACAATCTAGAAGACGCGAGTAATACTGAAATCCTGAGTAGACCTAATATCACGCAGATTCAGGAAGAAATGAATCATTAATTACCGGAAAAACGTCAATCGTAAACGGCAGTCGCAAAACACGCAAAGTAACTGAGAATATTGAAATACTTGCTTTTTCCCCCTGCGCTCAATCACTTGTACTGACTTGTGTTAGCACTTGTGTGAAGTAATAATACTAAGAATACTGTCTTATATCGAAAAACTCGAATTAGCTGCGCTTCGTTATATATGTTTCAGTTTCCATAGATAACAAGATGTTTGAAAAAGCAATGAAAACACGAGCTTCATCTGCATTGCAGATAAAGAGCTTTGGGTGACGTAAAACAATGGATGTGATTCCCATTATCGTCGGCGTATTCGAGTTAACCTGCACAATCATTTACAGAGAACGAAAGTAAATATTCAAAATAAAATACACTTGTTGGAAACTGCATTACTTGGAACGGTTGTGTAGCTTAGAAAAGATCAACGAAGTTTATTAGTGTCACCAAAAGGCGCTGGTTGGGAACAGTTGGCATCCTTATGATATCTTAAATCGTTGAAAGTGTGTGACAAAATCATACTACTACAACTACTACTACTACTAATAATAATACTACTGCTAATAATAATAATAATAATAATAATAATAATAATAATAATAATAATAATAATAATAATAATCCAGCTCTGGAACCTTGGGGAGGCTTGTTGCCACTCGGGCCCCAGAGGGGACCAATGGTCCTTATCAGCGGGAAATCGTTGGTAGGTGGTTGTGTTGCATACCTACTGAAATTAAACGTCACGAGAGCAAAGGGGGGGGGGGAGAGAGCTTATTTATTACTACAGGCAGAAATCCTTCCGACTGAGGCAGTTCTCCAAAACCACCTCACAGTTCGCTATTACATCCTCTCCGGCCGAAAATAACGCGAAATGTTCACGAGAGGATTAATAGTGATTTCAATCTTTTTTCTTAATACTTCTGATGATACAATTTTCATAGACACTTTCATAGTCATTCTTTAAGCAAACATGTTTCTCAGTAACTTTAACACATTTTGGAGAGTCATTTTTCAACAGGGACCTTAAACACACTTTTCTTAAGAGTAATTTAAACAGATTTCTAAACACATTTTTCAAGAGTCCAAAAGTCACTTTGAAACACAGTTTCCAGATATTTTACATTATAAGAAAGTTACCTTTGTAGTTCTCGTCCGTCTTGTTGCTAGCTGTGATCGCCGCGCGGCACCTGTTTTTGTGGGCAAACTCTATCTTTAAGCGGAGGACAAAGACACTCGAAGTCGGATTTTCTGAGAGATTTCTTTTGTTCTTTTTATTTCATGCTTTCATTCGAGTGGAGGGGATTCCATTATTGGTTCTTCATTCACATCTTCCTAGGTTCGTACTGTGTGGGACGTTAGACGCTGTTAGTTTTTCTTAGTGGCTTTGGCCCATATCTCTTCGATTCACACCCGAACTCTTGCATTCGAGAGCTACCTCATGCGCTCGCCACAAGCTTCCATGGTGAACTCTTTTAGATACAGCCCTTATCGCGAGCGATTACATTCTTGGGAAAACTTCGCTCGCTTTTCCGAAACGACGTTGTCGTTTCGAGCGCCCATGGCGAACTGATTCTAAAAAGCTAAGTTCTTGTTCTCCGTGGTGACGTAATCATCATTCCCACACACGAGATGGGGACAAAAACGACTCACTCTGATCTCTGACTCAAAGGTCACGTCAGGTGTCTAAATTTGTTACGACTATTCTTGAATCAAACTCTTCTCTGAACTCACTTCTGAGTCCAGAAACAAAACCTATTTTTCAATAACAAAATTAGCTATTTGATACTAGTTAACCTACTGTGCCTTGCATAATGGGGCCCTACAGTACTGTAACAGTTGTTGCGATTACCGCAAGGTCATCAGCGGTGATGAACGAACAGAGGTGGAGCATACTGGAAGTCTGAGGAGACTTGTTGTCACTCAGACTCCAGGGAATACCGCAGGTTGTTGGCAGTGGGCGATCACTGACGATGACCAGTGTGACAACTCCTAGTGTGTAAATAATAATAATAATAATAATAATAATAATGATGATGATGATGATGATGATGATGATGATGATGATGATGATGATGATGACGATGATAACAACAACAACAACAGCAATAACAATAACAATAACAATAACAATAACAACAACAACAATAATAATAATAATAATTATAATAATAATAATAATAATAATAATAATAATAATAATAATAATAATAATAATAATCATCGTCATCATCATCATCATCATCATCATCATCACGTTGTCGATAAGAAAAACACATTTAACAGCTATACCAAATGTGTATTCGTTAGGGAATGAGTCACAACAAATAATGTCTACTTAGTTCTTTATCTTTGTCGTATATTTGCTGGGAACTAATTTATGAACGCAATAAAAAGCGTAATTTCTTCAGTCGAGTAAAATCTATATTTGATCACAGCGTTGCTCTGACTAAACACGCTACATTAACATATACTAGCAGTAGCAAACAACAGAAAAAATGCATTTTCTAACGCTTGTGATTTTCTCACAGTGTAGACATTTATTCTGCGTTGATCTCCTGACAACCTACTTCTAAAATTCCATAACCTGAAACTTCATATTGTCACGTATTCTAAGGTTTGTCTTTGAAGACTTCTGACTATATTCTAGTATTGGTACGATTTCGCCCACTGGTAATACAACCACTACTACAACTACTAGTAATGATAACATTATAAACATGTATATGTAGGCAAAATAACATATACGGGTCTTCCATTACAGACCATTTACTTAAAAAACCGCCGAGCGCTAGTAATTTTAGCAGGGACTCCTTCACCATTCTCAGTCATGCTTACTCAGCATAGCATCTAAAAATCTTGGAGAATATCCACGTTCGTCTTAAACGTTCCTCTATTTGTAATCAAAGGAAATGTCAATTGGGACTAGATGTGATCAATCTCTAATATTCGTACTTCATTGTACATATAACATAACGCTAATTTATTTTTATGTACTCCCTTTTCACCCTCTTTTTAAGATCCCTCATTTTGTTAAAACCTCGATACAGCCTTTGTTAAGAGTAGGCGAAACTGGTCGGCTGGCTTTTTTTTCTTGATTAACTTTTAATCATGAACGATAAAATTCGTCTTCCCTTCATGCTTGCGATAATAACATTTTGTACTCCCCAAAAATTCATGATATATATATATATATATATATATATATATATATATATATATATATATATATGTGTGTGTGTGTGTGTGTGTGTGTGTGTATCGAGGCAGCCTTTTTTCTTTAAGACACGTATTATTAAAAATAACCGACAACTCATGTCTGGATATTTTTGTAATAATCCCTACAATTTTCCGGATTAAAGTCTTAATCTCGGATGAGAATTGGCTGATGAATCTGCCGTAATTTTCTCTCAAGTCCAGAGTACTTTCTGACTTATCTGGGTCCATCTCCAGTGGAATAATGTCAATCACGTAAGGACCTGGAGTGGGTTTATAGTTATTTATAGCGGGAAAATTTAAATACGAAACTATATTAATTCAGTATCATAAACATTTAAGTATATTAGTACTAGTGTTAAAATTAATCCTGTTAATACCCCTTTTTTGTTTTAACGTGCAAAGCATCTCGTATGTGGAGTTTTTGTATATTAGTATTATATATTGTGCATATATATATATATATATATATATATATATATATATATATATATATATATATATATATATATATATATATATATATAATCTATTCGAGCAGATATATAATCTATATATGATGATTTGTTAAAATTAATAAATGAGTAGCTTTGTACTAGTTTATGTAATAGAGACGACAGATTCCTATAGCCGTATAGAAAGTATCTTCAAGTTTAAAGTTTAATACATTGCCCTTGTGTAAAATGCAAATTAACACAATACTTACTTAATCAACATACACGTAGACACTGGAAGTTCAGATACAAAATAAAAAGTCAGAATCCAACCATAAACAACAAGGAAAATACATTGAATAATTCCCCATCAGATATATAAGACTGACGGTTACATAGATCGATGCACACATACGTACATAAAAATGCAATCTTAACTTGTATGTCGGTAAACTAGTTAGTCGTTCAGTCTTTCTATTCGTATTCACCGCTGTTCTGTTCCAATACAAATGTAAAACACATACCAATTTAAGTCATCATACTCTTAGGGTAGATTATAGCAAAGAAAACGAAAAAGGGCAAACGGCAGTTCGTGATATTGATCATTTTTCAATTAATAAGCGTATCAGTGACTTCATAACAACTCAAATAAAAGAGATAGTTCTCTCTATTCAATCATAAAAATCATTTAAATTTGTTATTTAATAAAATGTGTTTTCGTTAATCGAAAAAATGTTACTTATTTATACATCTATATCTTATGTATTTTAATGCACCTTCTGATTTTCGTACGGTATATCATAAACGATGTGTAAACCTCTGATATTTTGTCATCCCTCTACCCGGGTTGTTTTAGATACATTTGTGTGATTTTGTAACTGATGTTTATATTAGGTACGTACGGAAAGAAATTCTGATTTTGACATATGAATTCGAATGTTTCTCTGAAATAGCCGGCCCTCGGATTACACGGCAAATTGGGTCGACGTAAATGCTTATAAATAAACATAAAATCATTCCATTATTTTGGTTACACATACACAATGTTCCATTATATATATATTAAATTGTCGAAATATGAAGTGTAGTCTTATAAGATACCGATTAGGTATATAAGAGGATAAGTTGTTTTTAGTTAAAGCGCACCATTTTATTTAGGTTTCTATAATCACAGCATATCAGCACTTTGTATGTTATTTGATGATACAACTAAGTAGATATATTCCAAAAAATTATTCAAATAATGATTTGTTTTAAAGTGGGATTGCCAAATGTTTAGATAAATAGTAATTTTTCTTACCGACTTGATAAAATAAATTCATTTTAAAAAAGGTAAACTATCACTGGTCGTCCGAGTGAAAATGCTGGCTTCATAAGAAATCACTGTTTTGTGTTATTATATATATATATATATATATATATATATATATATATATATATATGGTAGTGCAGTATTAGTGCAGTTCCAACGAGAGGAAAATATATATGTAAAGGAGTAAGGCTATACACATTAGTAAACAGTTGTTTTTAACATTTATTTATTATTTTGTTATTTTATATTTTATAATTTTATATAACGCGTTTTAAGCGATGGCCCGCTCTCATCAGGTATGTAAATACATTTGAAGACGTGTTTCGATTTGAAAGAGTGTTGTTTCATTTGAGGAAATGCTTTAGTGTTTCGCGTGTCTGCGCATGTGTTGGTTTGTGGATGTGTGTGTATGTCTTTTGATATTTTTTATATTTTAATATTTTTATTTTTTGTTATTTTTGCTTCTCTGTGTCAAATTCGTGTGTGTGTATTAATACGTGTGATGTTGACCTTTATTTTATCGGTCATCTCCATTTCTTGAAGTGTCCTGCATTTTCTTTTGAAATGTATTATTTTTTATTCCCGTGACCCCGCATTGGCTGTTGTGCTCGTGTGTGAGTGTGTGCGTGCTGTTAGTTCTGAATATTGTACATAGGTGAGCGACATACACACTCCCCACATACTCACACCCGCCCACACACATACAGATATGCGTGTACACACATACATAGGCGTATGGTATGATAGATAGATGGAAAAAGGTAGAGAAAGGTTAATAGAAAGATAGGCGAATATATAGAATACATGTGTATTCATATCCACTTTTGTATGAATGCATGCGAACACACACACATATACACCCGCGTGTCGCTCATACATGCTATGTATGTGGGCGCCAACACGCACATGTGCATATGTATATGCGCGCGCATGTACGTGGGATCCGTCCATACATGCGTGTATCCCCGCCCCGATATGCAGGTAAATGTGTGCGGTCCGTATGGGTGTAGTTTGAGTTACGATCTGTTTAATCCAGGATTGAATTTAAATATACAGTGTGTTTCTTGTGTTAGTAAGTATGTGTAATCTTGGCGTTTGACAATTGACATTATTTAAAATTTTCCTGCGCTGCATGAATGCACATGTTGGGAGACGAATAATTCGCGGTTCTCTTTGATTTTAATGTTTCTTGTTTGTAAAGATACTCTGTTATTAAATGTTTCGGTGGCCCCTATGTAGGATTCGTTGCATGTTGTATATACAACACTTTTCTTTATCAGGTAAGCTTCTTAGCCACATTATTTTACTTTGGACAGTATTCATGGATGTTTATTTCTCCTGTTTGCATTCGGATTACGAGAGTTCTAATTAGAATTGATGAGTTTACGTGATGTATATTTTTTTTTATTTCAGTAGAGATTTTTTTATCAATTCCCGTGTATTTTTTGTGAAATGTATTTTGTTGTTTTTTAATTATTAGAACAATATTAAGATTATATTGATCAAACTTATATTATATATATATTCGTTTTAAATCGACAATTAAATATCATTTAATATGTCCGCTCCTTTTTTTTTCTAATGGTGCCTCTTTCGCTATGACTCCGTTTATGTTATTTAAAAGCAATATATATATATATATATATTTATATATATATATATATATATATATATATATATATATATATATATATATATATGTACAATGGGATACAACATGCAATTCCGACTATCAATATATATATATATATATATATATATATATATATATATATATATATATATATATATACACACATATATATATATATATATATATATATATATATATATATATATATATATATATATATATATATATATACTGGTAAAATTTCTTCAGGATATTCATACCGATTAAGTCTTGAAATACAGACAAAACGTCGATGAATACATAAATAATAGTTTTGGCTTTCCTTATTTTATTTTCCATACACATAAAAATAAATTGATGTCTTATCGCCTGTGTTTATATTTAAGTTTCTGAGCCTATACGCATATATTCACATAATCAGAATTCTGTTTATAAAAATACGCAATAATAAAGTTTCGATTTACTCAAAGTTTGCTGTCATACTTAAGTGTGTTTTATACTAAAAGTGTCTAGAAGTTTACGGGCGCAAGAAGCACAAATAAGAGTGTCCATCATTCAAACAAAAAGTTAAGTACACTTATGAGTTATAGCTCGACACGATGTCTGCCAGTATTTTGCGCAACAGACACTTGCCATGCTGACAATAACAAAAAAATAAACACACACACGTACTCCCATGTATATATATATATATATATATATATATATATATATATATATATATATATATATATATATATATATATATACCAGCGAATACAAACGCATAAAAACAATTAGACACTCACACACATCTATCTGTATATAAAAAGTCATACAGGCACATAGGCATATGAGTCTTTTTAGCGAGAAAATAGTGAATTTGTACTTATTGTGTAGCTATATTTTTCTACGATTACTAAGCATTCTTGATGAATGAAGCAATATTTAAGAAAATACAAACACACATATATACATGTATTGAATAGTAAATATCAAATATGATATACACGTATACCTATACACACACATATATATATATATATATATATATATATATATATATATATATATATATATATATATATACATATATAGGATCAAATATAAACCAAAAGTAAAACCTTTAGTAGATGGAACCTATTGTGAAGAGGTTTAGCTCAATATACGAGATAGAGCCATTGTAGAGATAAAAGAAAAAAGAGTGATAAATATCCGACGATTCTCCAAATTTATTTCAAATTACAATTATTCAATGCACGGTGTATTCAGTAATACACTAGTGTTTATTATTCTTTCCTTAAGCCAAGGCTTTTCAAAGATCGAACTATTATCATCAGAGGAGGAATACAGATAGATAAGTTGGCTTTCGAAAACACCAAAGTTCAAATATTTGAAAATATGAAAAATATTATTAAAAAATGCAGTGAAAGAAAAGAAAAGTTCTGTAAAAAGATGTGTGGTTTGTCCTGGTGGTAAATTTCCGTTGAGAAGAAGTCCGATGAATTGTAGAACGCTTAAACATTTTTGCGTAGAAGCATTGTGGAGAAAGTGCTCAAAATTATAAGTAAATCCAAACGCACTTAAAAGGAATTGAAAGGAGAAAAGCTGGCCATTATTGATAAACTTCCTGGACCAAACAAGGCAAATGACATCTCGTCAAAAAAAAAGGTCTAAATCAAATGAAACAAAAAATGTTAAATTTGAGGTTAGGCGGAGAGGGGTTAAAGCGCGAGGGGTCCTAAAAAATTTGTCAAGTCGTCGAATTCCCGGAAGGACTAATTCAAAAGCATACCATTTTCATTTTTTTCTCTGTTTTATGTAAAAAGAACATTGACAAAATGTTAGCACCCCCCTTAAATACATTATTTTCCCAAACAAATCAAAACATTTGCATCTACACATTTGATTGACAATGGTTCATGTGGCCTAGCAAAAAATACAAACATATTTAATACAAATTGTAAATTTGTATTTCTTAAATCGAACATCAATTATTTCATGATGAGTTTTAATTTCAAAGCATGCAGTATATCTTTATACTTCTACTCTCGCTCTCTCTATCTCGCTGTATTTCTGTATTTCTGTATATATATATATATATATATATATATATATATATATATATATATATATATATATATGTATATATATATATGTGTGGGTGTGTGTGTGGGTGTGTGTGTACAGTATAGTTTTACATAAAAAATAAAGGCATATCTAACAGTTTACTTTTCTTTCTTGTTTATAAACCGATCATTATAAATGTTAGAATGTATATTCTCGACAACATTGTAGGTTATATGGACGCATTATTATTGTTTTAAGTTTACAAAACTCGGCCATGCCCCTTAAACTTTAAAAATATTTGTTATACAAAAATTCTTAACAACAGGTTTAGTAATGTTGCCACATAATTATGTAAAATTAACTATTTAGTTGGGTGCGAAATAAAAACAGTACTATACCTTGGAAGAAAAGAAAACAAACCATTAACATAAAATAAAATATTCATAATTGATAAGTTAAATTGTATATGAGTTTACCTAAGACATAACATTCATTGCGAACGAATAAAAGTGAAAATTTGATTTAGATCAATGTATTCCTTGTTTATTTTTTATATCTTTATTAGTTTAAACATTTTTGAGAGCGGGTTAAAGCTTATGTTAAATAACGGCCTCATGTTACTCAGCGTTGTGTCAAGTTTATAATTATCGGTTACAAAAAAATGTTTATATGTGCACTCAATAAATGTTATTATTTACCAAAAATATAATGTGCCACGGAGGGAGCATATTTTTGCTAGCTTTTTTATTTAATTTCTCAGTGCAATATGTTTTTTTTTAACAAAAAAAAAGAAAATCACCCTATCCTATATTTTTATAAATATAACACTGGATAATGAACACAGGATGTGTAAACAAAATTTACCCTTTAAGGCGTAAAATGTAAAACAAAAATCCTAAACTCACTTAAGTTAGTAAAAAGAGAATTATTTTTGTAAGTTTTTTAAATCGAAAAAAGTGTACCTAAAATAAAATCAACAATAAAAAGAAACAGTGAACACGATTCTAAATTCAGTTATTCAATTGCTCAGTAAAATGTATTTGTTTTTTTTTACAAAAATAAATATTAATTTTAATATCAATTATATTTAAAATTGAAGAATTTGATTTAATAAATGTGTTTTTTGAAACATAATTTCCAATAAGATTTAAAAAAAAAGAACCGTTATAGCTGACGCGCCAGATTCCCGTTACTTCGCGTCGGCAACGATCGGGCAGGTCTCGGAAGCGCCCAAGAGTCGACAAAGTATTACCCAATACGGTTGCAGCATTCATTCGCCAATCAGGATATCGAAAACAATAATCTCGTTCTATTGCAACAAAAATAAATTATTATCAGCTGTGTCAAGTCGTCGAATTCCCGGAAGGACTAATTCAAAAGCATAACATTTTCATTTCTTTCTCTGTTTTATGTTAAAAGAACATTGACAAAATGTTACCCCCCCCCAAAAAAAAAAAATACATTATTTTCCCAAATAAATCAAAACATTTGCATCTACACATGTGATTGACAATGGTTCATGTGGCTTACCAAAAAATACAAATATATTTATTTACAGTTCTTCAGCTACGGTTTGTTCGTTTTCTTTTTCTTTTTATCTATGTATTTTTTCGTTAAAAGTCTTCCATTAAGAAGTTGACAGTTTCAGCCTAAGTTTCGTCTCGTCTCGCCAGCTTTTGTAGTGGACGCCGGCTGTTCCATCATATTTCATTACAATTTAATTTTATTACGTAAGTCAATTATATAGATTAAAAAACAATGTATTTTATTAATTCTGGTACACTAATATTAAGAAATAAAGTCAAGATAAGACTTTGGTCAATCCTTACGTTGTAAGGTGGATGCATGACGTCTTAGAACTGACTCATATTCTTGTCTATAACATTGAAGAATAAAACCTATCCAGCATGTTTATGTACAAATGTGTGCATTGATTGTTGAGCTAATGATTGTCGTCTTTCCTGTTTTTTAGAAGACATGCATCATAATACCAAACACAACCCGGGAAATCTATTTTCTGCTTTTTTGTTTTGTTTTTATGGAAATCGCTCCAGACAAGGCCCGAAGCCACTTCATGTAAAGAGCTAAAAATACTACTTAAATATCAAAGACCAATCAACAATATGTGTTACATGGATAGATTTCGACCACGAACACAGCAATTATTCGCCCTTTGCCAGAAACATCGCTCATGCATTGTAAAAACTAAAGGCCCAAATAAGGAAAGCGAGAGTTACGAAGGTGCCAAAATATACCGGTCGTCATTTGACCGTTACGACAAATATGCCATCACTCTCGCCTTGGTCAATATAGATTCTTAATTCACCACTTAATATCAGTTACACCCAATACTTAATGCACAACCTTTTCATTTTAATCGAAGGTAGCAGAACATTCTTCTATGTGTGTATCACAGCATGCTTAGTTGTAAATACAATTATACCTATGTAGCATCCGTGTGCTTGTTTTACAAATACTTCAATGGATTATGCTCCGATGAATTGGCTACTCTGGTGCCTCCTCGACGTAAATTCACTAGACCAACTCGACAATCAACTAAATCCCATACATTCACTGAGGAGATCCCCAGATGCCGGAGGGCTGTCTACTCAAATAGTTTCTTTCCTCGTGCTGCTGGCCTCTGGAACTCCCTCCCTGACCCCTGTTTCTTCGACAGTACTGACATGCAGAAATTTAAAATTAATGTAAACAGATATCTCGCTGCGCAGATCCCAGTTTAGGTTGACCCCCAATCTACTCCCCTTTTATTTCTTCTCAGTAGCCGCTTACGTCTACAGTGGCGGCCTGCCTTGTTTGGGGTGAACTACGTTAACAAAATTTAAAAAGTATAATAATCCGATTTCTGAGATATAAGTCATAAAAATTAACTACAGTTTAACATTATTTTTAGATGTGTGTTTTCTATCATAACGAGTTCGTGATCTCTTTTCTTTTTTGATCATTCACTTTTTTTCTATTCTTGCTAAATGATATATTGAAACTGAAGTTAATTTTTATGACTAAACAAAGAAAATATCCCAGGGGTCGCTCTGCGGGCAAAAGCCAATTCTGGTGAAACACGAAATCTTTTTTGAACTAAGAATTTACATGAATGACGGATTGTTATCTTCAGATTTGTTAACTGTCTGGTTGCTTTATATTTGATATTTGTATTATATATTTATATCTTATATTAAATATTGACATCTTATATCTGATATGTATATCTGATATTTGATATTTATATTTCATATAAATATTTTATATTTATATATTATATTTATATATATATATATATATATATTATATATATATTATGTTTTGAGTTTATATTATGTATTTATCTCTAATATGTACATTTTATATTTATATTTTATATTAATATCTGATATTTGATAGTTATGATTTATGTTTATATTTTATATTTTTATTCATAATTATAGTTTATATTTATATATTATATTTATGTTTAATATTGATATATATATTGATATTAATATCTTATATTTTATATTTGTATTTATATTACTGTTTATATTTGTATATATATATTATATATATATATATTTATATTTATATTTGATATTTTTATAAACATGATGTATATTTATTTTATATTTATATTTAATATCTTATATGTTTTATTTAATATTTATATTTAATATTTTTATTTTACATTTATATTTAATATGTTGTAATTGTATCAGATATTTTTAATAAATATTTGTATATATACATTATATTACTTTTTTATATTTTATCTGTATATTTTATATTTATATATTTTATTTTCATATGTTGATGTTTTATTTTATTTTCATATGTTGATGTTTATATTATAAAATTATATCCTACATTTATCTCATATATATATATATATTTGTAATTATATATTATATATATATATTATATTAATATTTTGTATTAGTATATTATATATTTATATTTTATATTCATATTTGTTATTTATATCCAATATTTATATTTCATATTTAGATTTAATATACATATTTGATATTTATATTTTATAATTATATTGTATTATTATATTTTATATCTATATTTTATGTTCATATTTTATATCTATGTTTTATATCTATGTTTTATACATATCATTTAAATTGATATTCTATATTTAAATTCCATATTTATATATTGTATTAATATTTTATATATATATATATATTGATATTTTATATTTATATCGTATATATATATATATATATATATATATATATATATATATATATATATATATATATATATGGTATATTAACTGTTTATATTTTGTATTTATATTGTTAATTTATATTACTTATATTAACATTTTATATTAATATTTTATATTAATATTTTATATTTATATTTTATATTCATTTTTTATATTCTATATTTATATGTTATGTTTATATTTCATATACATTTTTATATGTATACATTTCATATTCGTATTTTATATTTATAATTACTATTTATATTTTATATTTATGTTGTACTAAATGTACAATATATATATAAAACACAAATATGAATTATCAATATAATATACGAATATAAAATGTATACATATAAAATATATATGAAATATATCCTATATTTATATTTTATGTTGACATTTATATTTTATTTTTATATTTCATATGTATATCTTATATTTATATTTTATATTAAATTTTTATATTTATATTTACATTTATATTTGTATATTATATTTATATTTTATATCTTATATTTTATATTTTATATCTTATATTTCATATTTTATATCTCATATTTATATGTTATATTAATACTTGTTTATTTTTAGATATATGTTTAATATTTATATTTTATATTTATTTTTTTTCTTATATATTTATATTTTATATTTATATTATTTATTTTCATCTTATATTTTCACTGTACTAAACAGTAGGTTTCCAAACTGTCTTATTCCTAAACATATTTGTTTAAGTTTCTATATCTCATTCTTATTCAGGGTGCGCTGCAATCTCTCGTATTGATGCATCGATACTGCTAGATCACGTTGGACTCAATTGTAAGAGAAAAACCATACCGCTTCTAAATTTATGTGGCAGCAAACAATATATTTTCTCGGTGAAGTTTATCATCTAATTTAAAAGGCACGTTTGAATCTATGGTATTAATGCTTCTCTTGAAGACATGTAGGTGAAATATCAGGAAGTAAAAAAAAGGTTACACGTAATACATTTACTTGCATATGGATCATTTTTCTTTTTTAATATGAGTCAAGAGTCGCTCACCACTCTATCTTGATCTCCTTGGAAGCTGCTAGAATTAGCTGTTCCTTTTTGAAAGATGTTCACTGTAAGAACTCGTTAAAACGCCGATCGAAGACGTTCCTTTGCTTAGCGTCAGCTTAAATGCTTCTTGGCAATTGTCTCCTTATTATGAGAAACATTACCGCGAGTCTGTTTCCCTGATAATTACAACATGCTCGTTTTGAAACTAATTAACAACGGATTAGTGTTATGAACTTCTCTCAGAGTAATCAACGACACTTAAACCTATTTAGCAATGGTATACACTCATAGTCCTCCTGACCTGTCGGTTGGTATGCATTACCTTCTCATTAGCCCTTCATATGGAGTGACCCTTTGCCTTTGTAAGTGATTACCCCGATAATATAACGAATTATCACCGAGTCTTCACCTCCATTTATCAGAATCTTTTATTTCACACATTTGATTCTTTAACGATTAATTTCAATGTGATTAAAAATTAATCTAACCCGAATTTAACAACTCGCTATTTATATATTATCAGACAATCTGTGCAGCTTCGATTGCAAATCATACCTAAGTAATCGTCTGCCTTAGATTGAATTCTTCTACTTATAACTCTAACGCATATTACCCCAAATAACGCGTTAAAGAACTTAGTTATTTCGCACAAAGAAACAAATGGTATAGTGTAATATATAGCGGTTTCAGCACAACTACATAATGTCGGATGTTATTTCCCATCAATGACACTCTCAAGTATCTTAACTATCCATGTGTTCACTGAATCCCTATTTTTTTGATTTCCTCATTTCATGCAAGACTATTCTGTAAAACAACATCTTCAACAAGTAAGGTTCCACCTCTTCATCAAGGACGGTCGCCTTATGAAGCGGTTCCTTTGGCTCAATCCTCTCATAGTCAGAGCCCCCTCCCAATCCCCAACACGGGTGGAGTCCTAACTCACCAGCACCCCAAAATCTGCCAATCAAATGAGCTGCCCACCCATGAGTCTGCCCTAAAAGTATTATATACCAATGCTTGCTCCCTTCTTCGCAAATTTTCCGAGTTGCAATTGCGAATTCAAGAATCCAATCCAGACGTCATTGTCATAACTGAAACCTGGCTCGAGAGTTGTGTCGAGGACTCCGAGGTGGACATCCCCGGTTTTGTATCATTTCGCTGCGACCGCGAAGGTGCCCGAGGCGGTGGAGTTATCGTCTACATCAGAGATCATTTGAAACCCCTTCAGCTAGAATTGCCTCCTCATGCGCTCCCTACAAAATTTTTCAATGCAGTTCTGTGTCAAATAGAGACTCGCAGATCTTCCTTTCCTATTCTCGCCCTTTACCGTAGCCCACAAGCAAACGAGGACGATAACCAGAGATTATGCAAGGCTATCGAAGACTTTTCGAGTCCCTCTGTTGATTGTCTTGTTGTTGGAGATTTCAACGCACCCTCTATTGAATGGAGCGACCATGTATGCAACCCCGCTTCGAACTTTGACTGCCAACTTCTCCAAACAGCTGAAGAGCAGTTTCTCGTCCAGCATGTTGCATCAAACACCCGCTTTCGTGGTCAACAGGCGTCGACGCTCGATTTGGTGTTCTCAAAATACGATATGACGGTGTCAGATGTAAAATTCCAGCCACCCTTGTCGCGCAGCGATCACGCTGTCATCGATTTCATCCTACACACGGAACCTGTTACTCAATCACCAGATCAGTTGCCGATACGCAATTATGCTGCACTGAATCATACCACTCTTCTTGATGCAGCTTCGACAATCGACTGGAATGCCATAGCCAATCTCCCCTCAGTTGAAGAAAAATGGTTAGCCACCAAACAGGCTATTCTCTGGGCGACTGATTTAGAACGATTAGCGACCCTGGTAAACAGTGCGAGCTATTTGCCGACAGGTTCTCCTCAATATACCGGGTGGACAACGAGCAACAACCTCCTCCACTGCCGACTTATGATGTTCAGCCAATGCAAGCTATTGAAGTCACTCCCCAAGAAGTTTTTGTGACCCTTTCCAGCATTCAAACCAACAAAAGCCCAGGACCTGACCATATCCATCCAGCAGTCCTTCGTGTTTTGGCGCAAGTTCTGGCAACTCCACTAGCGGACCTGTTTAATCACTCACTTTCAGACGGTGTCGTACCAGAGGACTGGAGAGTGGCTACAGTATGCCCCATTTTCAAGAAAGGCGCTAAAACCGACCCTCTTAACTACCGCCCCGTGAGCCTAACTTCAATCATCTGCAAAGTTATGGAGAAAATCCTGAAAAATGCATTGATGAACCACCTTGAACGAACCAAATCTTTGACTCAGACCCAGCATGGTTTCGTCCCAATGCGATCCTGCCTCTCCAACCTCCTTCTTACGGAAGAATGGATAACCAAGATTTTGGATGATGGCGATGCGGCGGATATCCTGTTTCTGGACTTCTCCAAGGCGTTTGACTCCGTAAACCACCGCCTGCTCCTTCACAAGCTTGATCGGTACAGGATTCACCGGTCCATCATCAGCTGGATTAGGTCGTTTCTACAAGCACGAACTTTTCGAGTTTCTGTGAGTGGATGCACTTCAGCAGAAGCAAATGCTTGCAGCGGAGTACCACAAGGTTCAGTGCTTGGCCCGATTTTGTTCCTCCTGTTCGTCAACGACCTTCCAGACTTACTTCAGGGCAAAGTTTTGCTTTTCGCTGATGATGTCAAACTCATAGCGCAAAGACGCAATCATGCCATCCTGCAAACCGATCTGGATTGTACTGCAAACTGGGCCTCAGACTGGGACCTTCCACTCAACGCAGCCAAATGCAGTCATCTTCCAGTTGGCGCGCGACCATCCCAGCTCTTCACTATCGGTCCGAACAACCATGAAATGGCCTCAGTATCTCAGGCAACTGATCTTGGTGTAAGAGTGGATAGCTCTTTCAAACCGTCTCGTCACTGCGTTGAAATGTCCAGCAAAGCCCGGGGCGTCTTGTTTCAAATTCGACGTTCCTTCATCAACCTGACGGCCGAAGTGTTCCGTCCACTCTATTTGACGCTTGTTCGACCTTTGCTGGAGTACGGTGTTGAGGCGTGCAGTCCCTATCTCCGAAAGGATATACTTCATGTTGAACGCATCCAGAGGCGTGCAACCAAAATGATTTCTGGCTTTGCCGATCTCTCGTATGAAGAAAGACTCCACCGTCTTCAACTTCCGACGCTCGAAATTCGAAGGATGCGAGGGGACCTCATCCTGGTTTACAAAATCCTGAATGGGCTCATCAATCTCCCCGCTGACGAATTCTTTACTCGTGCGCCAGACAGAGGCCTTCGAGGTCATGACCAGAAGCTCTACTGTCGTAAATTTCGGCTTCAGAGGCGTCAAGCATCCTTCTCAATTCGTTCTGTCAACCCCTGGAACAGGCTTCCCGCTGAGGTCATCCAAGCGCCTACTATCAGTGCTTTCAAGAGAAAACTTGATTTATTTTTGTACACTGATTAAATTTTTGCCTATCTTACATGGCTTGTGCGTATGCTTTCTTAGCAAAAAAAAAAAAAAAAAAATTAATCCGTCGAACATTCTTCTCATCTCGTTTTCTATGGAACAAATGTTATAGTGTAATATATATATATATATATATATATATATATATATATATATATATATATAGATTTAGATTTTTCACTTATAAAATAGATCATTCAGTGAAGACCGGGTTGTTCCAATAAAAACAAGCTCGATGATACTCGATTACAGAGTACAGAGCATTTATATGTGATTTTATGAAGGCTTACCAAAGCATTCCTTTCAGGACACCAATGATCACCATTAAAGATATTTTTTCTTACAAATATTATTTATTCAAATTAAATGTTTTTCCTACACGTGTTTCACTACCAAGCAGTTACTTGCTTGGCATATCATCAGGGAAATTAAATGTCTGGAATACTGGTTTCAACTGCCGACAATACACAATGTGGCGTTGCAATAGTTGAGGTCACTTAAGAAGAGAAGAGGAAAAAAATAAAAATAAAAGTCAAAATTAAAAAACAAGGAAGAACAACGATAAAAAAGAAAGTCCTAGAAAAGTCTTAGAAAAGTAGCTCGTTCATTATTTCTTCCACCAAGCCAACAAGCAAATAATCGGTCCCAAATACATTAAAAAAAACTAAAAAACCGTAACAATGTGCGATAATACACTTTCACGTCGGCCGGCACAATGATGAATACCCCCCCCCCCTACAAAAAACAAAAGAACTAATTGAATGATTTAGCCGGTAGCATTTCTCATACGTGATAAGAAGCAAACGGATATGTAATGAACCCTGTTTAGAAAAAGTTAAACATTTAGACTGTTGTAGAAAATACAACTATATATATATATATATATATATATATATATATATATATATATATATATATATATATATCTTTAAAATATGCCTTTACTGCTGAGTTTTTTATTATTATAACGGCTTGTAATTTACAATTTAAAATATAATATTGAGATGTTACATGAAATCGTAGTTACGTTCAAAGAGCGTGCAAGAGGTATTAAATAATTAATATTTATTTATGAATATTATATATATATATATATATATATATATATATATATAGAGAGAGAGAGAGAGAGAGAGCGAGGTAAGAAAAAAGAGATACACAGAGGAAAATAAATACACTCTATTACTTCTCTTACTATCAGTTCATAAAGAGTCGACGCTGAGAAATAAAGTATGGAATAATAAATAGATTGGTTATTTATAAATAAAAGAGATTATTCCCGGGAATAATAATATGTAAACTAAAAGATGGAGAGAGAAAGAAAGAGAGATAGGGTGCTATTATTTTAATTCATATATTTAACTGAATTTGCAAACTCAGCGTTTCCTAATTCAAACCATTTGACTCGTTAATGAGTGACGCAACAGGTCTCATTTTCCTTAGTGTGTATCTATCTATCTATCTATCTATCTATATATATATATATATGTATGTATATATATATATATATATATATATATATATATATATATATGTACATTTACACGAGGTGTTTGTATGTATATTTGTAACACGTTTGAACATGGAATCTAGCTAAAATCATGTCATACCTGGTCGAAGTATGTGGGGCACAAGAAGGTGGACACTCTTTGTCCCCCAGAATAGAAAGGTGGGCACGAATACACACTCATACTCTTCATATATATATATATATATATATATATATATAAAATAAATTCCTAAACCATTGGACCGTTTCTCATTAAATTATCTCTATTTCCACGGATAAAATAGCCTCTTTTTTTAAGTTGTCTCGAGGGAAATTTACACAATTCGTCGAAAATGTTTTTACCGCTAATGAAATATAAATTACTGAAATATATTCAGAAAATCTGAGCAAAGTTCATTCTTTTCTAGGTCTCTTTAAATTGTCCTAACATCTCCGAAACCAAACACTATTCTAATATCAGTGCTTTCACTGTGGAACGCTATTTTCACGAAATGCTCGAAATTTCATTATTTTCAAATACTTCTGAACTGTCTTTAGATCCATCACTTTCGAATTTATTTAGGAATCTAAGAATAGTTCACGTATTATGAATACTGGAACAGCAAAATGCGAGCATATACGAATCAAATCAGCAGATATTTTACATATACTCGGAACAATACTTTTTCAGTATTATAACAGAAATAGCTTCATAACAGCTATAAATAATAAGTATTTTATACTTTACTGCATTTTTACGATTCATTTAATCCTTTTAAATTCTAGAAAGGTTAAAAAAGTTTGAAGACAAATTCAAACTGAAAGGGAATACGATCGACCATTTTCCTTTTTCTATGTTCCATAGGATCATCGCACATTGTTCTTTTTACTTTGCTAAACTGTATCGTGTATAGAACTGATCACATTGTTTAAAAATAAATATACTTATTAATATGTAATTTCGAATTTTAAGTAGGAAACAAATTTAACATGAAATACATTGTTATATATATATATATATATATATATATATATATATATATATATATATATATATATATATATATATGTATATAATAATAATAATAATAATAATAATAATAATAATAATAATAATAATAATAATAATAATAATAAATATTTGTTTTGTTTATTATATGTGTACGTATACGTTTCGTCCTTAATCGGGACTCATCAGGTCATGCAATTCGAAACTCCGGATTACAAGTATTTTGCAACTCAAATCCAGCGCCTTAACCACACGGTCAATTTTAAATAGCGAATAAACTGTGATCATTTTAACACTTTATCGGCGGCTTAACGTCTGAGAGCGTTCTACTTTTTTATTAAAGGAACGATATATTTAAATTTAGTGACGTAATTCTGTGTTAATACTACACTTACAGTGCTATATATATGTATATATATACATATATATAAATATATATATATACAAATAATTTACTTGAAACCTATGTTACATATTTCATCCATATATATATATATATATATATATATATATATATATATATATATATAATAAAGAAAGGTAGTTTGTGTATAGTACGTATATAAGGGGGTATTAGAAGGCTACCATAATTCAAGAAATGTAAATATGTCGGCGTTGAGAAGTATGTCAAAAACAACTTATCTTTTATATATAATTTTAAAAATATAATTGTGTTATAGCAAATCCGACTTGAGTAGGCAAGACTTCAACACTGTGATGTAATGTGTGTGACCGTGCTCCATTATCTATTTCGAGGAAGACCTCTTTATACCAATAGTGGGTGTTTCAAATCTCAAAAACACGTGCAGAATGTTATATATACTATATATAATAGCTGGTGTTACTGGCTCTATATTAGAGAAACAATGAAACCATTGTTTATTACGTGTTGATAATGTTATTAAGCATTATTATTTGTCGAGATGTCTAATATTCTGTCCGTGTACAATTTAACAACACTGCAGCAAGTCGTGTCATCTATCAGTCACCGTGTGGATGTATTTAAACGGATATTATTTAAAGATTCCGCCACCAAAGTGTTATACAATGCCATGTGTGCAACCTCTCACCTCTATAATTGAAGTTTATGAAACAGTACATTTAAAACAAAAAAATCAGTATATTGAGATCTGCATTTTTATAGGTGGATATTCGATTGATTCAATGGTCAGAATTATCGACTATGAGTCATATAAAATTGTTTTTGTTTGTATGGGGTTTTGCCCAATTGTGTGGCCATATCCATTTATATCTTATCATTATTTGTTTAATGATGTGTTAAAATAGGTTAGACTAAAGTTAAATTACCTGCTTTCGTTGTAATATAAAAAACAGTCGACACTATTCTTTTCAATGAACCATATACGATCATTGAAATGAAGTTTGATTAAGATATGACGCAATGAGACTATCTGTAGAACAGGCTGAAACAACAATTTATTACTACTTACATTGCATATACAATCAGCAGAGTTTAAATGTCGTCAGATCAATTGTGTTGTTTAGTTATACATCAATATCGTTGTGAAAACTACTAAGAACTTACTTATTTTAATCTATGTGTACAATATGAGTTCCTAGTCAAAGCATATATGTCAGTAAATGTTTAATGCTACGTGTTATATTTCGACATTAAATAATTGTAAAGTGGTGTTAAAAAGGAAAATAAACGAAATGAAATATTGTAACTTCCGTCAAATAGAATAAATGTCGGAAAGGTTAAAGTGAAAATGTGCCCTTACATTTTGTGCTTTTTCTATTTTCCTATTACTTGTAAACATCAAACTGATTGTTTTGGCAAGATTTGGCATTTGTAATCAATTTTCGACGCTGAAAGCTGTCAGAAAGAAAATGCAAAAATAATAGCATTTTACTACATGGAAAGAATGGAATATCCGAATACAGTATAAAAGGAATCCATTTATATAGAAAAATCGATCGCGGGAAGATTGAAAGAAAGAAAAAAGATATAATGTAAATTGAGATGATGATGATGATCATGATGATCATCCTCATCATCATAATCATCATCATCATCATCACCATCATCGTAATAATAATAATAATAATAATAATAATAATAATAATAATAATAATAATAATAATAATAATAATAATAATATGGAAGAAGGTAAAGAAAATGTTATGAAAGGAGGAATAAACTGAGAAAAGAAACAATGAGTGCATATTGAGAACAGCATGCATTCTGGACATTATTTATTTAGTGCTTGAAAATTATGTATTTTTAAAAATGGTATACTCTTTTATATCGGTTAAGAAGCTAGTGTTTCAAACCAGTAACGAGAGGATGTTTTTTATAACGTAGATAGTATACCCTTATTTTGAATACAAAACCCGTGGAGGCATGTTTGAGTAAGATATTCTTGACTGTGTTTTATTCGGTGTGTTACCTTGTGTGGCGTCGTAGGTTTCATCTGTGCAACAGTAGAATATTTTGAAAACAATATTTATGTGACTCTGAAAATTGCGGAATGAGCTGTTGGGATAAGAACTCATCACGTCATATATGAGAATATGATGGTCAGAATATGATGGTCAGAATATGATAATAGATTCTGTGCAGCGAAATCCATCAGAAATACAGATATCATTATAACACAGTAAACTGTTGGCCAAAAAGATGTTAGACGAAGAACATTTTGGATGAAAACATGTCAAAGCTCTGAACAGATGAAACCTACAACGCTACACAACAAAAACACCAAAGAAAACAAAGTCACGAATATCTTACTCGAACATAATATCTACGTTATGAAAACATCCTCTCGTTACTGGTTTGTTGCACATTTCTGGTTGGTAAATTGCTTCCGGAATAAAATGAACATATGAGTTTCCTATTTGTAGTTATTAATATGGCATGATTTACGGAGTGCGTTTTTTAGTCAGAGCTCAATATGATATATATATAATTGATGAGCTTACATATTATATAGGACTTATTTAGAAATTAAAGCAGCTGTTTCTCGAGAATTGTGGATTCTCGAACACGTTATATGAGGTGTGAGGTATTTTATTTTCTACTTAATGAGTCACTGCTAATGACATCTATGAAAGTAGGTAAGAGTTCCATCCTGCTTAACTAAAGGAAATTATAACATTCTTATCAGTAAAATTAGCTCCATTATCATACGTAAAACACATCAACATCGGAATCGTCGTCATTTTTTAATTCATGAGCATAGCATCCTCCCGAGAAGAACATCAAATTAGCATCTCCATAACTGGACACACAACATAGAATTCCTTAAAAACTATCCAACTGCTTACAATTCTGTTATTTACCACAAGGTCATGCATCTAAAACTACATATTTATGTAGTTGGATGTTTTAGTTTGGTGTGTTTTACGGCATATACACTATCTGTGGGGTATTTAATACCGAATAACGTTGTGAAATATAATTTTATAGGTAGGACAGTTATTTAAACTCATCGAATACATTAGTCATTGAAGACATTATTATTTGAAGACATTACTCTTTGAATGTGAAGTCTACTAGCGAATAAATATGAAAGAAAATGTAGTTCCCAACTAATTATATCAGGCCGTAGCTAAGACATTTTATATCTGCCACCGACGTACAATTCGAGACCAATATTTAAAGTGAAGCGATGGATGTCATTTAAAATAAAAAAAGAAAGCTAAGTACTTAATTTACTTTTATTTTTCATGAGTTAAATAATCTCTTTTTTCGGGATTTTCTCCCTTGCCTGTATGAAAAATCCTTATCTTTGTCCTTTTCTTTCTTGCTAACATTCTAATTTCTAGAAGGGTCAGTGAGTTCGGATTGTAAAGATGGCTTGGGGTTGGTGGGGGGTGAAGAGTAGGTTAAGTCCACTAGCGAATAAATATGAAAGAAAATGTAGTTCCCAACTAATTATATCAGGCCGTAAGTAAGACATTCTTACATGAATGTTCTTAATACTGTGTTTGACTTAAATGTGTATAATTATTGATATATACTGCCCACTGATTTCTCACTGAAGCAATCCTTAATCCCACGCTATCCTGAATCTTTTGGAAGTCTTTCTCTTAATTTTCTTATTTGGACTTACTTGCGAGAGGGAAACCTATCTTCAACTTTCTTTTTTTTTTTCGTATACAATGAACTTATTCTATCTACATATGTACATATATATATATTATATCATGGAATTTTTGTATTTTTTAACACCTGTGGGGGCTAGGAAATACCCGACTAGTACACGGACGCAGTCTATCGTTACCCCTCTCGGAGTGTTGGCCCCGTAAGACTTCGTAAGGGCATCCATTAAAGAGAAGGAAATCCCTGACAAAAAAACCTTACTATCAGCTACTAACGCCATGGCAGTAAACCGTTGGGGAGGGAGGCCTCCTTAGTCCTGATCGACAACCTTCCTAGAGTTGGAATCTCGAACAAAATATCCGGTTTGCAAACCTACAATTGCTTAAGGAGTAGATAGGTTCTGCCTATCGCCGGCCCTTGCACTACTTCTTTGTGTATTAGTAAGGCGCAGAGGTAACAGCGCCGGGACGCCTCTAAACACTCAGTGCCTAGTCTTGTTTCCTTACTAGGACAATGCACGCCGTCCTTTTTCTCTCTATCTGGGCAACTTGGGGGAAGTTTTTTCGTTAGTAAGTCCTACATGTCCAGTTTGGGTGTCTCTTGCTCCGACAGGTTGAGGGTGCAGGTTGGACAGCTTGTCTGGATGCTGTTTCCGACGGACCGAAAGAACCCAAATTCTTGTGTAGCGCCAAGAATGGCTGCTCCATCATCAGTTGCATAATACCGGGGGTAGTTGTATGTGCCATGTCGCGCATGGAAAGGGACCCTGCAATTATCTCCGGTGAGCTTTCCCGAGGCCACCACCCCCATGGACCAGGTCGTGACTAATGGACTGGCTGTGTGAGCTTATTGGCACCAAACAAGTACCCACCTTGGCCAACCAACTCTATAATCTAACAAAACATGTAATTACAAAGAAATTAAAGCACACCTAAACCAGACACCTAACAAATAACACTTTCGCCTACGCCCTTGAAGCTAACATTCACAAATATCCGGGGACTTAGAACCAACATCAACGACGTAGAAACCTTTCTCCTGACAAACTCCCCGGATATCCTATCTCTTAGTGAAACTAACCTTAAATCCTCAATTCCTCACACCACTTTGACATGACTGACTACCTCCCACTCTACCGTAAAGACTCTGACAAACATATGCACGGGCTAGGAGTTTATGTTTGGAACACCCTCACCCTGACTAGAGAACATAGGTTAGAATCAGATGACCAAGATTACATGTGCTTTAGATTGATTTACATCACAGCGTCAGCTACTTATATTTCTTATACCGCTCCCCGTCGACCCAGGACTGTACTCTGCTAAACTCTGTCTCTGAAAGCATAGATAGAGCACTCTTAACTGACTCGAATGCCCAGATACATGTATTTGGGGATTTTAATGCCCACCACCGAGACTGTTTGGGATTCTCTAGCCTTACTGACACAGCCGGCGACTCTAAGTATAATGTATCCCTAGTCCACTCCCTCTCTCAGACAGTCGATTTTCAGACCCGCATCCCCGATCGAGTAGACCAGCAAGCCTCACTTCTAGGTCTTCTTGACGTCAATGCCCGAGGATTGTGTTTCGAAAGCTTATAGCCCACTCGGGAATGCTGATCACATTGTGCTAATGATACATATCACCCAAAAAAGTCGTTCAAAAGCTGATGAACCGTTGCACAAAACAAAAAGATACTATGAGCAGGCTAATTTGAGTCAATCAGAGATCACATCAGTGACGCCCCATGGAGGGAAACCTTCTCACTACCTGCCAACCAGTGTGCAAACGAATTAACTGAATGAGTCAAAGCAGGCATTGAAGCCTATGTCCCCATGCGAAAATTATTTAGCAACCCCCACTCTCCTCAATGGTTAACTTCAGAATGTGCAGCTGCCATTTCTGAGAGGCAACAAGCATTCCGTAAATTCGGCCGCCATAAGTAAGCTACTAATAGACATAAATTTATAGAGTCAAGAAATAAGTGCAAGGCCGAGATAGCCGAAGCAAAGAGAAGGAATACTGAGTTAACAAAAAGACGCATCCAGTCTCAGAAACTAGGTACTCGCGATTTCTGAAAAATCTACAATAGTGTAGTGAATAATGGTCAATCAACGCCTCTCCAACTATAAAACCACGATGATGTCGTGTGTACAGCAACTGATAATGCTGAACTACTTGCTCAGCGTTTCGCTTCTAACTCTACTTTAGACTCAGATAGCCACCCCTCCCCGAATTCCCTTTGCGGACCGAAGTCACACTTGATAACCTGGTCATCACCCCATCCCAGGTCAGAGATATCATAAAAAACTTGACACCTCTAAAGCTTGTGGGACTGATCTTATACCTGTAATAGTAATAAGAAATGTTCTGCTGAACTGGCCCCTGTCCTCTCCAAACTCTTCAATAAATGCCTAGCTGAATCTTGCTTCCCCGATTGCTGGAAAATTGCCTCTGTGGTACCTGTCTACAAGAGTTCTGAGAATAGAACCGACCCTCAGAACTACCGCCCAATCAGTATACTGCCGATCTTTGCCAACATCTTTGAATCCTTAATCAATCTAGCGTTAGTACGGCACTTAGTTAATGCTAAACTTCTGTCTGACCGCCAGTATAGATTTAGACAAGCACGATCTACTGCAGACATCCTAACAGTCATCTCTGAACGTATGTATCATACACTCGACAAAGCAGGTTAAGCTAGGGCAGTAGCGCTTGATATATCCAAGGCCTTTGACAAGGTATGGCATAAAGGGCTTCTCCTGAAAATACGCTCATACGGTATTACTGGGAAACTATTTAATATAATTAGATCCTTCCTAAACAAAAGAAAAATCCAGGTTGTCCTCGATGTCCGTACATCTAAGCAACATGACATACATTCAGGTGTACCCCAGGGTTCTATCCTTGGACCTTTGTTGTTCCTGATCTATATAAACGATCTCCCTGATGATATAGAGTCGGAGATGTGCTTATTTGCTGACGACACCACGCTTTACTCTCGCCATTTTGGTAAAACAGACGCGATCATATCCGAGGCAATGGCTGAATCTTTAGTAAATGACCCCCAGGCTGTAGTGGATTGGGGTCATAAATGGTTGGTAACTTTTAATGCCGCAAAGACAAAACTACTTTCCTTCAACAACTACAAGAAGCCTCTCCAACCACCGATTGCCATGGCAAATAACACCCTGCCTGAGAGTTCATCATTCAAACTCCTCGGCCTAACCTTCACAGGTAACATGAATTGGAACCAATACATTGTAGGGATTGCCAAGGCTGCCGCAAAAAAGGTTGGCTCCCTCTACCGTGCTAGTAAGCTCCTCACACCTGACATTATCTTATATCTATACAAAGCCACCATCCGCCCATGCATGGAGTATTGTTGCCACATCTGGGCTGGTGCATCATCTACTAGTCTCTCCCTCCTTGAGAAGGTCCAAATAAGAGTCGCCAACCTAATAGGTCCTTCACTGTCAACCAAGCTCCAGCCCCTGTCTCATAGCCGCAATGTAGCATCCTTATGTTTGTTTTATAAGTACTTTAATGGATTATGCTCTGATGAATTGGCTACTCTGGTGCCTCCTCGACGTAAATTCACTAGACTAACTCGACAATCAACTAAATCTCCTTCATTCACTGTGGAGGTCCCCAGATGACGGAGAGCCTTCAACTAAAATAGCTTATTTCGTCGTGCTGCTGGCCTCTTGAACTCTCTCTGCCCCCTGTTTCCCCGACAGTACTGGCATGCAGAAATTTAAAATTAATGTAAACAGACATCTCGCTGCGCGGATCATATTAGGCTGACCCCCTAACCTTCTACCCTCTTCTTTTTTCTCAGTAGCCCCTTTACGTCTACAGTGGCGGCCTGCCTTGTTTGCGGTGAACCATGTTAAAAAAACCCAAAAAAACACACCCAAGCTTGAAAGTACTGCGACAAGCCTATGAGCGACAGACCTATACCACTATTTCTGTGTTTTTAAAAAATATATATGTCAAATATAATTCTATAAGTAGTGTGATTATTCATATTCCCAGGCTAAATTAATCTTATATCACCAGAATGCATTACCCTTAGATAACAGGTATATGATGTTCTTATATAACCTGTAGTAACAACGAAGGTCGCAAATCACTCTGTTAACTTTCAAAGCAGCTCTCACCGTTCGTTACGTGCACTTGCTTCACACACTCAGTTCCTCTGAGACGGTACGAGACCCGCTTTTATTATATCGAGGCACACCTAATTTCCATACGTGCAACGAGACTTTGCGAGATTTTGCGTGAACTGTATGTAATAAACATTCATGGACGCCATGTTGGAGTTCTTTCCTTCACCCGCAGAGCACATGACAGGCAAACTCGAGGACGTTTCGCAAGTAAGCCCCCTTCATGTTCATGTTCCCTACATAACCATAATGTATTGCTTTTAGATAACCAGAATACAGTGCTCTAACATAATCAAGTATACAATTCTCTTACATAATACAGTATACCTGGCACTTCGATAAGCAGAAAACATTGCTCTTAGATAACCTGAAGACATTGATCTTAAATAAGCAGAATACATTGCTCTTAGATAACCAGAATACATTGCTCTTAGATAACTGAAATAAATTGCGCTTAGATAACCGGAATACATTGCTCTTAGATACACATAATACATTGCTCTCAAATGACCTGAATGTGTTGCTTCTAAACAACTAGAATGCAGTGCTCTTAAATAACTAGAATGCATTATCTTAGAATGCATTAATCTCAGAATACATTGATCTAAAAATACAATGCTCTCAAAATACGTTGCTCTCGGAAGGAAATTTCACAGTAAAAGCGGAAATATTCATCTTATAAGGGGTCTCTACTAAAAAGGATAAGCATTACTCCCTAAAAACACCATTTCAAGAAAAATATTCCTCCCAAGAATAAAAACATTAATTTTTTTTGGAAACGTTACTCTTTGAAAACAAATGCGGCACCGATAATCTTCTTTGCTCTCAGGGGGATTGCCCCTGAGCATTTGCCTTTTGTATATGTTTGGGGAGATAACAAATAACAAATGATAAATAAGGTTTTGATGTTTGGAAGAATAAAATTGTATAATACGGTTAGAGATAAACTTATAGACATTATGCACAAAACGACCAGCCGATTGATCGAATCTGGCCTCTCCGACCTCTCGTCTAGTCAAAGTAAGGGCCGAAGTGGACGAATACCTAATCTACCAGGATACCGTCCTACGGCATAACGGTTCGCCACCCATGACCAACAGGCGGTGCCGTTTTAGTGTGTTTCCCCCTCTGCATGGGGTTGACGTTGGCGAATTAAAAACATCACCCACAAAACACACATTGCTCTCAGAGTACATTGCTTTCAGAATGCATTGCATTCAGAAACAAACTTTCACAGTAAAAGCGGAAAAATTACTCTCAGACAGGAACTTTATTTCGAATGGAAAGCATTACTCTCAGTAAACAGCATTCCAAGAAATGCATTACTCTCAGAATAATTACTTTTTTGGGAAGATTACTTCTTGGCATCAGTAATCTTACTCGTTCTTAACGTGATTGACCATCAGTCAATGCCTTCAAGCATCTATTTATGGAGAAAAGTAAAAAATGGAATAAGAAGGAGAAATATTTTTTTGATTTTTTGAATAATCATATAAAATAATACGGTTCGGGATGAACTTATAGATACTAGGGCCAGCAGATTTATCGGATCGGACCTCTCCGACCTCCTGTTTTGCCAAATTTAGAACCCTGAGAGACCAGGCCACGGAACGCTCAGCCAACAGGATCCCCTTACGGGTTGCTACCAACGGCCTACAGGTGGCCCCAATTTCGGAGGGGGATCTTACGTATCTGCATGCAGTTGCAGGCGGATAATTTATTGCCAAGTAGACAGGGCAGTTGTTTTTATGTTGAGAAAGCCAAGACAATGATACGTATTAATACAGAAAAGAGGATTTACAAGATAAATATATATATATATATATATATATATATAAATATATGTACATATATATAATTATATATACATATATATATATATATATATATATATATATATATATATATATATATATATATATATATATATTCCTAAAACAATGAGGACAAGAGTGTATGTTTAATACAATTAAACGGATATATTTAAACATCTGTCTTAAAGTTCCTCCTGGAATGAACAACTCACCCAAAAAGTCCCATCATATACGAAGCGTCGTCTTTCCAGGAAATATTCACCAGTCACGCTGAATAGGAATATCCTCAACTATTGATTTCAAATACAATTACAATCGATCAATTTAACACACATATTTTAAGACTATAGTACATGCCTGTCCACCATAGGTCACACATTATGAAAAGCATTACAACCATAATGTGCATATGTTAAAATATATCTACAAAACCTCCTCGGACTCTTGCAATTATTACTAACAACGATGAGCTTTTAAAATCATATGAAAAGAAACACTTCAACGTTCATGCAATATATTATTTGTTATTTGTTTTTAAACGTTACAGAAACGAAACTTAAAAATATTATTTGCTTAAAAATACTTGTAATTCGTGATTATAAGTTTCTGAAATTCTTTAGTTTGACACATTCTTTAAAAAAGTGATTGTCAATGGCGAAACAATAAATGTACAGTGCAAGGCTAATTCCTGGCGATAACCTTTTACATTGTAGTTGATTTTTAGGGACGAAATTTCCTTGGAATGATTCTCTCTATCTAAAATATACATCAGTTTGTTCAGAAAATTAATACAACATTGTAGATTATTGTGGTTGTCTGTTTGCATTAAACTCTTTTTGCAGACATTATTCAAGATTCGGACTTAAATATGAACTTTAATTTTTCCATTTTTTTTGTTTTCTGTTGCACTATTTTTTAAAAATAAGACAATGTGTAAACCGGTAATAATAATGACTACTTTTATTTATTAATGTTCCTTTTTATAGTTCTTTTTTATTGTACCTGTTCGCCCGTGCAATACTCTGACCGCATCAGCAGCCAAACAGTGTGAGTGGCTAAGACGCTACTGTCACGTCTGTTGTCACCAACAGATGTAGCCACCTATCAGTGTATAAAATAACGTTTCTATCATCGTTGAAGATTAATATTGTCTTTTCGAAACACGTTTACTTTCGGCCTTGATTTGCATTACGGGTCACCTCGCCGCTTTATGACGTTGATGCAGAATAACGGTACTTAGTATCACAAGTCTGTTTTATTGAATGTTCCGACACGAGTGGGCAACCTCGTCGTAAATGTTGAAGTATGTTGAACTATTGTGGAGGTGCACTTATATTCGCACAAGATGGACGATTAATGGTCAGATTGTATTATAAAAAATGGTTGCCTCCATGCTGTAATTCGACATCCTCACTAATATAATCAGCTATATGGAATACGATGATTATAACGTGTCCATCATTCAGATAATAGATTCTTGTTCATGAAAATCGGTAAATTATGTTCTACCTACAACATATGTAATCTGTATCTGTAAACTATAATTAAACATCTCAAAAGTTAATCTCAATCTAATTCCTGATTACTTTTTTACATATATGATGTTGCAACGTCTCGTCATACGAGTACCACTCTTTCATTAGGAAACACGATGTAAGGATAGGCTTAATGTTTTTTTCGTGCAGATCAGTAACTGGAAGGCTAACACATGTCGCAACTTTTCCATCGCAACAGTGGCATTGTCTGAATGAGTATACGTACTTCTATTGTTAATATAAATGTCCAGCGTTGTACGAACACGAAGTCCCACCCTTGGTTCAAAATGTTGAGAGCCTACAACAAACGAGAGCAAGATAGCCAGCTACAAGGTGAACAACAGAGAAATATTATGTGATTAGTTTTTTTCTACTATTTTTAAAGTTTTCATTTTTAAGTAGAAATAATTCTCCACACTTATTGACATATCCAACGAAAATGAATATTTACTTTATATACTGTTAGCAAACATATTTCAACCGTTGAAGACAAGCGTTTAAACACAATTTAATTTGGTCTGTTTTTATTATTAAAAAATCCAACGTAAATAGATATATACATATATTCAGTCATATACATACATGCATATACATATACACATAAATATATACATATGATGCTTTTATTCTCAGACTATGAGAACAAATAGATTCTGCGTCTCGCATTCCCGTTGATTTCGCCAAACTGACATACACGGGTTCTGCACGTTCTGCCTACCTGGGGATTGTACATTATTGGAATGGAAAAATGTCAAATCTTTACAACCATTTTATTTTCAAACCGTTGCCAATTCTTAACATCAACACGACCAACATTGTCAGGTATGTAGTTTCTTTCGCTATTTCTTTATGTATACAGGATTGCTGTTTCTAATACTGATCGCATAACTTCGTGTTTATGTTATATATGCGTAGATAGGTAAGAACACGCTAGGTTTCAAATTTATAGACCATTGGATCAAATGCATTATTTATTGTGCACATCAGAAATATACAATGTGTGTACTAGTCAACTGTTATTTCTACATATAGGACAGATAAACACGACTCAGTAACACGACCACATGTTAAATAAGTCTGGATCTGGTGTTGCCACACCCACTAACATAACTATAAGAATATGAGACTTAACAAATATGAAAGCCGTGCGGATCAGAAGAATGTTTCATGCCTCATGATCTACAGGGGCTTTGTTGAAACACCAGAGGGTTCAGTCGGCATCCTGCGACTGCTAGCCTTTTTTATTTCAAGTAATAAACTGAATAACAACAACTAAAAGTGAATAAATATAATTAGCGCAACACCAAAAACAGGCAGAATAAGAAATGAACGAGTAATAAAATTAGACAAGTAATAGTGTGATATTACAAAATCCATACCACATACAAAAGATTTCGTTAGGAGATGTAGAATATAATCCGATGTGTTATGCTATAGATTAACAAAAACAGCCCATATATAAGATTTAACATGAGAAATTGACAACTATCTTCATTTAGAATAATATATAGGACGTTGTCATTAATTTGTAAGGGTTTGCTATACAAAAATTATTTACACAGCAAACATTTCTACACCTTGTTTAAGAATGGGTGATTATTTATCTCAGGAAATGGAAGACATCGTTCCATACAAGATTAATGAAACATGAACACTCTTAAATGTTAAAAATGTTTGTAACATAAGCTCTAATAAAACTTTTGCAATGTGTAAGCGCGGATAATTAATCTCAAATATTACACATTCATATAATTAAGGTGTTTGCGTCTCAGACAGCAACACCCACACACACAAACAGACACACATATCTATCTATCTATCTATCTATCTATCTATCTATATATATATATATATATATATATATATATATATATTTATTTGATTAATGTGGTTTTATTGGAAATGAAATTCATTGAGAAACGAGTAATTGTAAAAAGTGGTATTTTACGAGAATATAAACACATGATATAACATATGTTTCTTTTTATTTCATATCATTTCATTTATATGTCAAGGGAATCACCTCATTTTATCTTATGTAGTATTTGTGTATATAACGTTCTAACATGATATGTTGAGATTGCTACGATCTAATTTTATTTCACTAGATCTGAATTATTTACAACCAAGTTAATTTATATTATTTCTATAGAATTTACTTTTTTATGGAAACTATTTATTCTATTAATAATAAATTTTTAAACTTTAGACATAGCTTTGCTTAAGGGTTTTGTGATACACATCTCAGAAGCAACAATGAAATGGACGCAACTGTTTCATGTGCATTTTAGGCATCCAATACATACATACATACAAGGTTTTGTATTTTTCCTACAATTCTCATCTTAGTTCTTACAAATAACAGTGTTGTTTCCAATGACACTATCAGTTTCACGGTAACTTAATCTATAATTACTTATTATTTCTTACTTTTAACAATAAGCGCTGCATATATTCAATCTCTATTAGTAGATGCCTTATCAATAAGAACTATTACACACTTATTTTGAAGCGTTTTAAGATCTATACTCATTTGTACATTTCTAAGGAGAACGTTCGTTTTTTAGAGTGCTTTTATAAACATTCCACCATTTTGATTTACGAATGTTAGTACATTATTCGTCCATGCGTCAGATGCACAATGCACTGATCTATGCTTTTTGAGATGGGTATAATTAAATTATTTAATGTTTTACTAATTTCCTTAACACATTTCGTATAATGTAAACATTTAGATCATCTATAATATAGGGGTTTTTCTTAACTTATAATTTTCAACTATCGGTATATTACCAGTAATTATATGGCCTCTGTCATTATTACGTAAAGGGGAGTATTTGCATTCACATATTCGAATATTCATTTCATCATAATCATTTATATTCTTATTCTTTATAGTTGAACACCGTATTGAGTATAGTTTGCTCTAGCTTATATACAATAATTGGATTATGTTCTTCAATTTTATGTTCATTGAGTCGTGATTGAATGATTACTGAATTATTACATTATTTTAGGTCAATTTCTATTAACAAATGTTTAATTGTCATACAGCACTACGCAAACATTTCAATGTTTATTTTTTTAACCTTCAACAGGTGGCTTGTCTTATTTTGTATCGAGTATATCCATGCTATACTCATATCATTGAGTAAGTTCTTCTTTCATATACAGCACATCTGGTTGTACTAATATTTTAAATGCTATGTCCTTCAATATCTTATTTTTTGTTTTATTAATAAGTGATCAAAAGACTCGGAAATATTAGTTATTTTAGAAAATTCCACGCATGACACAGCAAGTACTTTGTTGTTTCTATTTACATGTGTTGTATCCCTAGAACCGTAGCGAGGCAAAGTTGGATATAATAACCCTACATTTTCTAATTTGTCTTACTTGTAAGTAATTTTTTTCCTGTATTATTAAGTCCGTATGCATAAATTACTCGTTTTCTTAATTATTTCGTCTTCCTTATGTAAACACATTTAATTTATATTATTATTAACTTCAACAAAAATATCATACCACAAATATTGATTTGTTTCAATAATGCGTATTGACAATGGCGATATAGTACAGGTTCTTTTAAAATGGTTAATGACATCGATAAACACTTTTGTACTAGCCCTATGTAAATTGATAACATATATGTATGTATATATACATATAAATATAAATATATATATATATATATATATATATATATATATTCATAATATATATTAATTCAGTAGATTACAAAATTTAAGGTAACTAATATTTAGTAATAAATTTCTTAAAATAAACATTCAAAAATGTTTATGAAAATATTGTTGAGTGTTGAATTTTGGAGGATACTTACAAAATATCAATGTTTTGTAAATTTTCTAATCAAATAAATTAAACTAAATCTGTTTAACATACCGATGTGTGCTTAATTGTATTTGCTGTTTTTAATAGATCCTTGCATGTATTCATATCTTATTTATTAATACAATTTTTTATACTTCTTAACTTAAACATCTACTCAAATACTTATATTTGTAAATATATATATATATAAGGAGATATACAGAATAATGGTGTGCTTCGAGCATTGCCGGTAAGTGTAGAACATATATTAAGAAGGCCGAAGGAAATGCAGAGTGTCGGATAGGATATAAGCTGGAAAGAACAAGAATAATACATCGAAGGGGGGACTTATTATTTATTTTTTCTTTAGAATATTACATCACAGCAAGTTGGTGTTTGCTGAGAAACTCATGTAATTTTTTTAGATGTGCAGATTAACAAAGGGGAAGAAAAATAGAAGGACACTAGAATAGATAAGTGACGACAGAAGAACAAAAAGAGGATTATCTTATATTTTCACATGGAATTCTGCAGTGAAGCTGTTTGAAAGGTGATGGACATGTTCTTTTGGTGAAGTTTACAACCAAATGACAAATTCTTAGTTGAAATGTATTTTAAAATAATTTATAACTGCAGTGATATAATCATATGGTGAAACCTGAGGAGTGAGTAATTATGTCGACTATATGATCCTGATGTCAAAAGCAAAATGTTGAAATTCGCATATTTTTGCTAGGCTGAGCGTCAGAAATGAACGCTCACCCGTAAACCGATGGAGCCCCAGTCATATTTCTTGGGTGGTTAGACATTGATTTTCTTTGTTTCCGACCAAGAATATTTTTAGTTAAAAATAAAGAAAAGAAAATTTCCACCCCACCCCATTTGTTTACCGTCTAATTAAGTTTAAAAAAGAATATAAATATTTTTAATTATAAAGAAAAAACAAAAAGATTTTTTACCCCCCCCCATTTTTTCACCCTCCCCCATACATAGTAATATTTTCAATTAAAAAAAAAAAAAATTACCTCCACCAAATTTTTTTTATTACCCTTTCCCCATACATAAGAATAATTTTAGTAAAAAAAAAATTGACTTCCTTCCTAAAACAGAAATTACCCTCTCCCATATATAGTAAATAGAGAAGAAAAACATGGAAGGCGCCTACGTCATATAAAAGAACAAGTTTTGTTATTCTTCCAAAATGGTTACCTATTTAGTAATGGTCGAGATATATGTTGCTTAACATCAATTTACAACCTTGTCTTTACAACCTAACGAAAATAAGAATGATGATGTGAAAAAACCTCTCTCAATTACGTCACTTCCGGAAGGATCGGAAGGATGAGTCAGCAATTTTTTTTTCCAAAATGATCACCTATTTACTAATGACCGAGATATGTCTTTCTTAACTTCAATTTACAAAAAAAACACCTTGTCTTAACAACGTAATAAAAATAAAGAATTATGATGTGAAAAAAAATCTTCTCAAAATGACGTCACTTCTGAAAGAAGGACTTTTTACAGTACTTCAACGTCTGGTTTAAAAAAACACGCCGGTTTCGTAATGTAATGCGTTTAATTAATTGTTTGAATATTTCTTAGTGATTCTTGAAACGTTTTCTATTCGAGTAACAGTCTCGTCTTGAAATTTCTTTCCACTTTATTCATATGTTTCGACCGTTTTTGTAGTACTATATATAGAAGTTAGTAGACTAAGTAAATAGTAATATTACTCTGATGGAGTTACGGTTTCAGACAGACAGACGGACGGACAACAGATGCATGATCTGCATTATTAATAGATGTAAATAAATATATATTAAAAGTATAAGGAATAAAATACAAGAAAATAATAATTAAAACAAACTAGGTTTCATATACTATAGTTATAACAATCACAAGCCCCTTGAAAAAATGAACCAAACCGAAGGCTTCCTAGAGTATATCCACAAATTGTAAGCATATACTTAGTCAAATTTGTATAATTCAATTAAAATATGGTAGACCCCAACTATGGCATTCTTAGACGGAATTTAAATTGAAGTATGAATCGAGTTCATAATAACGGCGTTTTATTAAGTGGAATTAACCATTGTCTTATGAACTAACGGTTAAATTAACAATTAAAATAGATAAACGTAGTCACAGATTGACACATAGACACACACACACACACATATATATATATATATACATATATATATATATATATATATATATATATATATATACATATATATATATATACAAATAACAAGCTCAATACACATTTTTTTATATAGATTACATTAATTACTTTTAATTAAAGATGATTAATTTAAAAATACAGAACTTATAATAATCATTATTGATAAAACATGAGTCAAGATACACTACCTGATTATAAAAGAAAAAAACTTGGAAAAATTGATTTTTTTTTAATGAAAAAAAAATTAAGATAAAAATTAAGATTTAATATCTAAATATGAACCAAATCTGAATCATTGTTTAATAAATAAATAAAAGAATAAGTTTATCTAAATATAATGTATATTTTAGTTGGTTTTTGCTTGAGCTATGTGAAAGCTAAATAATTCGGAAAGTGACACCATATTTGCTCAGTGACCTGGAAGAGAAAACACTGATTTGCATGTGTTCCTCTTTCTTTCACTATATCATCTCCGACTCTGATATCTAAATTTAAAACTCGCCTGTCTATTGTTATTCCGTGTGTTGTGAGTTTATCTTCATATCTTGTTTCAAAGCAAATGCCATTTTTCTGTACCTGCATCCGTATGACTTTTCCATGTGTCTATTAAATAACGTAGTCAACATATTTCGGGCCATCTAATAGGAACATTATACGCAATTTAAATTAGAATTTAGGAATTATTGACAAGATAGGTGTACTAATAACATTTTAGAAAATTATGAGTTTGATAATTCAGGAAATTAACTACTGGAATTGTATTTTAAAATGTATAGTAGATAAAGTAGAATTTATTCTGTACACTAAATGGTGTTATATCATATTAAAAAACCTCTTATATTCCGTGTGTATTTTCTGTAACCTGTGTGGTTGTACAATTTAAATCTGATAAATGGAAGAAACAGTTGAAGGGTTTTTTTCATAAAAAGGATTCATGAATTAATGGTTTAAATTAAAAGATAAACAGGATGTGCTCATAGATTCACACTCCTCGTACATCTTGTACTGAATTAAATGTTATTACAATAAATATATTCAACAATCTACGATGTTTACTCTTGATTGCTAGCGATCTATTGTAAAGAACGCAATATATATGATCGATAATTAATGTTTTCAAAATAAGAACAAAGATTATATTAGATAAGGAAAAACAGTGTTCAGGCAATGAAATATTTAGTCTGTGGCAGCCGGGTTTCATGTCTCTCAACACAGTTGAGTCACTTGCACTAAAAGTTAGGGGCAGCCATTACTCAACTTTGCTTCCGCCTAACGGATACCATAGAATATGTGAATGCACCTTAACATCTGTTTTGGAAAACTGGTATAGGAAGATCAGAACTTATAATAGTCTCTAAAGATTAGTTGTATATAGCCGAGGTATTAATAACTTACCCAATATTATTTAAATATTAGGGAACGCAACAAATTTTACTGACATTTGATTCGGCCCAGTCAGTTTCATAGACCGCGTTAGTATTCATTACACAATTTTTCCTCTCATATGTGTGTGTACATTTATTGCCCAATAATTTTTAGACAGTGAATGTTTATATGATTATTATTGTATTCATAGAAATTGAGCTTCGGTAACAAATCTATCATAATTTCATTTGTGTTTATATATATGTATATATATATATATATATATATATATATATATATATATATATATATATATATGTATATATATATATATATACACACACATATGTATATATATATACACACACATATATATATATACACATATATATATATATACATATATATATATATATATACATATATATATATATACATATGTGTGTATGTATACACACACCCTTCCCCCCACACACATATATAAATGGTATATATATATATATATATATATATAACATTTATAAATATTAAGTTATTTAATTATTTAATTATTTTATTATTTATTTATTTATTGATTGATATATATATATATGTTTATTTGTTAAATTTTCCGAATTTTAGTGGTTCGGTCAAATTAGTATATGAAAGTTCCGTTGATTTTTTGTTCAATTTTCTTAAGGAACCCACGGAACTTACATTCACAAATTTGATCGAAACACTAAATAGACCATTCGAAAAAAAAAGAAATAAAAACGTCTCATCAAGCAAAAACACTCCGTGTTATTTAATAAGGTTTATCATAGTGAAAATATGCTTCCTAAATAAAACAATATATGTATATATTTATACATTATATATATATATATATATATATATATGTGTGTGTGTGTGTGGGTAGGTGACTGTGCTGTGTGAATAGTTTGTATGCGCGTGTATTTGTTTTTTATAAGTATATAAATTAACTCTGCTATTTACATGTGCACTCCAGTTTCGTCTCATTCAATGTTATAATTCTGAATTAAAAAAATCTTAATTTTCAGAAACATATTCTCAGAATGAATTGTTGATAACAGCTTACATTTTATGCTAAGGCTTTATCTTATACAATACATAGATATGTGTCTGTGTGTGTGATGAGTGGCATGCGTGTATTTTCCGTTTATATATATATATATATATATATATATATATATATATATGGATGTGTGTGCATGTGTGTGGGGGTCTGTGTGGCGTAGCAATTGGGTTTTGCAAATGCATAAATATGTATATAAGATAATTGCCTCGAAACCTTTGCATATTCAATAATAAAAATAGTTCCAGTAAGCAGTTGGGTATTTCAGCCTCTTGACACAGTGACAAAAAATAACACTTCAATTCGTCTTTGAACGTAATATTTACTGGGATTGAATTTAAATTGGAAACCAACGTTTCTAGTTGATATGTAGTTTAGCACGGTTAAACACATCTTCAAGAAAATGCACATGTAGCTGAAAAGACGATGCTTAACATTGCAAACATGCGCACATTAGGCACGTAACCAGACTTCTAACTTAGGGGGGACAAGACATTTTTAGGAGGGGCAAAACTAATATTGATATTCTAATATGAATGACGTTTTGGTTCAGTGTGTGTGTGTGTACTGATATATAAATATAAATAAGTAGTAAAAAAATGTCAATTTCTTTTATATAATCTACATATATTGTAGTGTATTTCGGTAGGTACACGTAAATAACAAGTAAAGCACATAAAGCATAGTAAACACAATAATAATAACATAAAGTTCGTAAAATAAGGTAGCTACTTGCTAGCTCTACGGAATTCTATTATAATCTCCTATTTTTACAGTTATTGAAATGCGCAAGGGTGCGCTCTCTGTCAATGTTTCTCAGTAAATCTTTTTCAAAGGATATGAGGCAGAGTGAGGTCAGTCTCTGTGTCGACATCAAAGATCGCATTCTGGTTTTGATGTGCTTCACTGAAGAGAATAGTCTTTCAACGGTTACTCAGGTCTGTAGGATGGTAAGGAGCAATTGCAATACTTTATGCACCGATTGAAAAATATCCCTGTCACATTGATCGAATAATTCTGAAAGTCCAAGATCTTCGGTAGGGAAACATCGCTGAATGTAGTTCTTGAATATTTCCATCTCACTCTCCTTTACCAAAGCACTAAACAGTTGACCTAGCTGTTTCAGCGTCTTACTGTCCATGAATGATTCTGATGACGTGTTACACACTGCAGCAGCTTTCATCACTGCACATTGAGCATTTCCAAATCGAGCACGGAGTTCTCTTCTAATGTGCCCCAGCAACTGTTGGAGTACTAAATCAAAATCTTCCACTGTACCCACACAGTTATGGCCAACGGTACCAGTCACTAATGCGCCATCTAATTTTCCGGATAACTTTCGTGCCCTTCCAGATAGCCGAGTATCAATATCCGTGATATCGTACTTTGTGACAAGCTCCAATCATACCACCTGGTTGTAGATGAATGGGTCAGTTCCAATTATGGGTCTTTCAGATACAACATCTTCTGGATTCTAAGGTATCGGGAATGACGTGTTGTACCTGTCATGAACGTGTACACTAAATCCATGGTCTCGAAGAATGTCTTAATGGCAGGATCAATCTCAGTGACAGATGCGAGCACTAAATTGAGCCTGTGAGATGCACAGTGCACATACTGAGCATTTGGATAGCCAGCCCTTTTCATCAGCGCTGGGACATCACCACGTTCACCTGACATCACCCTTGCACCATCGTATCCTTGCCCAACACACATCTCCTTCTCCAAGTTCATAGACCGCAGCATAACTTGCAGCTGTTCCAAAATACTGGCAGCAGATAAGTCATACAGCTCCATGAAACCAATTGCCTGTTCATGGACTTTTCCTCCGTGCAGACACCTTAATGAAACACCAAGTAATTATTTGTTAGAGAAGTCCTTAACCTCATCAGCTAACACCGCATAATATCCGGTTTCCTGAACCTGGTCCCTGATTTCCTTTAACAGAACCTTCTGCACTGAAAAGAGTAAATCATTTTGAATCTCTGAGCTTAACATTTGTGTATTTCTCGGAGGTTTCTCCAAGCGTTGTTGAATAGTTGGATCATACTTAGATAAAAGTGAGAGTAACTCCAAGAAGTTTCCTCTGTTTAGTGATTCTTTGCCTTCGTCATCACCTCTCAGTGCTATCTTATTCTCTGCACAGAATAATACTATGTCCAGTACTGTCAGGAGATGATGTTTGTGCTCACCGATTAATTTCTTGTCTCGATAGCATGGATCCAGGAGTTGATCCACTCTCTCTACTTTCTGAACATTTTTAAGGTGATCCGAACCTTGTCCGCTTTTTTGTGGACATCAGTGTCATCATGTGCTTTCAATTTTTGTCCAATTATCCTCCAGTCACGAAAGCCAAACTCTGTCCAGACACTACTTTCCTCCCGTCGTAAATGTCCAACATTCATTAATGTGCTTATATTTTATATTAAATATTAAATTTCTTTTAACGCAATGATGCCACAAATAATCTTTTGTTAATAGTTGTCAATCAATGAAAATAGATTTTAAGACCGTCCTGGAGGGGGCTACCTCCAATTAAAATATTTAAAATATTGTTTTAACCAAATTATTTGTTTTAAATATTTTTAACCAAATTATTTGTTTAAAATATTTTTTCAACAAAATTATTTAAAAAAATATTTTTTAAACAAATTATTTTTTAAATAGGATTTTGAAAGTTAAATTAAATTTTTACGGTATCGTTTGGTCATTTAATTATTAACTGAACCAAATTTTTATGGAACTATAAATAATGATTGTTAGTGTATTGTTGATTCAATCTCTATTCATAAAATTATTGGATGTAAAAAGCGTCCAAAACTTTCAATCTTTTAATACATGAGGATTTGCTAAGAATCAACATTCTTAGCTAAACCTTATCTGCGAAAATGTAATGTTCTACGATTGTTGACATTTATTGGATGTATTTCTAAGAGTATTTTGTTCTAATTGCTGATGTTTTATGCGCTTCTGAGAGATTCCCGGAAGCCATGTTGGATCTCGTTTTCGAAATGAAGAGCCGGCACTTGGTTTTAAAACAAAAAAACAAAAAACTTTAAAATAACTTAAAACACAAATACACTTATCCAGCTAAGTAGAATAGTAACTTGTCTTGACCTTGCTAACATTTATTTGTTGCACATTTGTTTTATCACCCTTTTTTCGTTCTTCCGTTCTGTTGATTATAGTAAAAGATTCACCAATTTTTACTATATCTTTTGTTTATTAAATTGTTAGGTGAAAGTACAGAATAGTAAACAAAGCACCCCCTCTCTCCATGTTAAGAATGGATTTCTAAATAATGTTATTATTTCAACCCGGTTCGTAATTAAATTACGAAATTAAATCTATCATAATGCATTTAGGTTTCTTCGTAAAGAAGTCAGCCATTTTAATATGTTGCTAATAATTGAAAAATATATCAATTACTTCGTCTATGTTTGAAATTTGAAAGGCATTTGGAAGTATTAAAATTATCGAATAGAAAGTCATTTGAACTGGCATTGAAATGCTTAGAAAATCATGTATTTAAAAAAACAAAATTGTTTTTCTTGTCATTAAATTAATTTATTAGTTATTTTTTCGTAAATGTAATTCAGTTTTTTAATCTTTGGTGGCCATCTTGTCTAAAAGTAAGTTTATTTACTACTTTTTAAATTTGTTTACTTCTTTCAAATTAATCGTTGAAAGGTCGGAAAAGAATCAGAAAAATACAGCCGATTTATTGTCCGCTATTTTGGCTATGAAACGACGAATTAACCACTTCATGTTACATTGATTTACTTATTTTGAAGTAAAAAAACGACTCGACGAGCGGCCGATTTTCAACACATCCTCTTTCCCGCCGAGATTAAAACACTGAATTACAGTTACAAAAAATAAATTAGAAATGTATTTCATGACAAGGAAAACAAATTTCCTTTCAAATTTCGAACAGACACGAAGTAATTGATATTTTTTTAAATTATTAACAAAATATTAAAATGGCTGACTTGTTTACAAATAAACCTAAATGCATTATGATGGATTTAATCTCGTAATGTAATTACGAACAGGGTTGAAATAATAACATTATTTAGAAAGCAATTTTTAACATAGGGGAAGCGTGGGGGGCTTTATGAACTAGTCTGTACTTTTACCTAACAATGTAATAAACAAAAGATATTGTAAAAATTTAATTTAACTTGAAAATCTTATCTAAAAAATAGCCCGGTCCGTAAACTGCACAAGTACCAAAAAGCTAACACAATAAGTGTTCTTTATTGGTAGGGGGTAGCCCCTATTTACAACTATATCCCCCGCAAGTACGGTTCTAAAATCTGTTTTCAATCGATATATCTTCCCTTATTAATTACTGACTTTTCCTACTTTGCTAAAATTGCAAATTTTCCTTTGTCGAATTTTCCGTGCCGAATTTTCATTTGACGAATATCTAGGGCACCCCTTTTTCTTTTAATTCAATAAAATATCTATTTCTTACATTGTTTTTAAATATTTGTGTAAAATATAAGTCTCGATGTATAAATAGGGGGTATGTAGAAGCAAGACATCGAGACTTATAGTAATTTCTTCTTTCTCAAATAATATTTATTTAAAAAGAATCTCACAAGAAAAGACACGTTTCATAAGAAATTTTAAGCCAGAACTCTATAATTAAGTTTATAATTAATAATTAACATCATGATTAGATTTACTTTATTGTTTGACGTTGGCTTTTGAACTAATTTTGAACATTTTGCTTTTTGTTTGTAAAGACGGGCTACTTTTCGTTAAGTTTTATTTTCTTTAAACAAAATATATTAGTTCTGTTATTATTTATTGTTTTATTGTAAAAGTTACAGCAATAAATGAACAGAGTTCTTCAAGAAAAATTCCAAACAAATGAGACTAGTTTTTGCTTCTTTAAAAATAAACTTAATGTAGATAAATCGATTTCATTTGCTTCAAAACAATAACGTCTTAATAAATACTTATTTAAAAAAATAGTTATTTAAACATCCAAAGATGTATAATTAAAAAAATGCTATAAGTAATTATTTTTTTCAAAAAGCACATTTTAAATTTCTTTAAAATAGAGTTAACAAAAAAGAAAAGAAATATATGCACTTACATTTATGTTGGTCCAAATTTCCTCTAGTCTTTCCAAGAGAAGTTGTCTCTAAGAAAATGAAAATGAAACTAAACTGTTTCAATAACTAATAATCTTTTTATTATTATACTTTTATTCTATCTCCCTATCCACTCTTTATTTATTTTGACATTTCTTTTCACTATTAGTTCACACAGACATGAAAAATCAAAATCAAAGAAAGAACTGACGCCAAAGTCTTTGACTTCCACTTTTCACATATCTGTGAAAAAATATTGGATTCACTTATTCGCTTAATCCCACCCTACATCACACGCCTTTCTTGCTCGCCTCTTGTACGTGGGGTTATACCCTACCAATACTGTTTTTTATTTCAACTTCATCTCGGGTGAAATCTGGGATTTTTTCTATGTTAATTTCAAAAATTCTGAATGTAACATTCACAATTTTCTAAATTAACAGTTGCAACTGACAACCAAAAAAAACGTATTTGAAATTCGTGATAAAATAGAAAAATATTTTTAAAAACTAATTCCCAGTTTCACTTTAAATTAATTTAGGTTGCTAGTATTCATTTCTATCTTTTGAATGAAGACAACACTTTCTTTTATAAATTAAAAAAAAATCTTTAAAAGAAGCTGGCAGAACAACAACGTGAATTCATTTTGTGTGTATATTACATCATTTGGATTATTATTATTTAATTGATAATTTATAATATTAAATAGTGTGAATTAACAATATTTAAAGATATATATATATATTTGGTAAGTTGACAAAAACAGATACACTGACTATCTCTTTCACCAAGCAGGAAACATGTGAAAAGCATCGAGGCTTTGTTTCCATCACCACTTGATCTGAAACTAGCGAAGTTATGTTTGAGTTTGACAACGCGTACATTTTACTTGTTTTCCTTTTTACAAGGTAACATGAATTTAAATCATATTTAGATGTTATTATGGTCAATAGTTTTATTTTAACTGGAAATTTAAAATCTGTAAATATTTAGTATGGTATCATTGGTACCAGGAATAGAAAATTAAGTTTAAACAAAATAAAATCCAAAGAAGCGTTTTTGAAATCGGAAATTATGTTAAACATTGGTGGGAGGTCCCCACTTGATGGGTGGCCCAGTGCCCCAGCCCCTTGGATCCTTAATACCGTCCTGCTGTAAAATATATTACACAAAAGTAAATACTGGTTCATAATGAAGAACTATAGTTGACAACGAAATATAAGAGTATTTATATTAGGGGTGAGACGCAATGGGTGAAAAATTCAGATTCATGCGAGTAGTATATTTTGTGTCGAACATTTTGCAAAATTCAGAAAGTGCAGGCCTAAAATAGCCCTTAGGGCTCCACGGGACTCAAAATCAATAATTTTTCGGTGTAAAAGTGGTTTCATGCGACATTGCAGGTCCTGACACATTCTCAAAAGCGATGAATGGAAATAGATGGTTAAATCTGATATAGTACTGTAATTTAAGACCATTTTCAGGCTGTGAAAGGGGTTGAGAAATAGCCAAAATTAGCAAAAATTTTCCCAAATCCTCTGTTTAGCTACCTAATTGGTTCCCAAGACTCTACAATCGTTATGCATGGCTGTAGATAGTTGAAACTTACAAGACACTAAGGTTTAACACCAATTTTTGGGGTTTTAGGAGGCCCCCAAGGTAGTAATGGGGGGTCAAATTTCAGCCAAAATGTTTTAAAATGCACCACAAACTACGTATCCAAATTACACCGCTGGAATCATATAAACCGAATAGTGGATGATGCAGTAAATTTAATAGAACATCTTTAACGGCTATCAAATGTCAGGAAATAGTCAATTGAAGTTGTGGAAATCTATGGGGAACTGCACAGGAAATCAGCCAATTACTTGTACATCGACTGAAATAAACCTTCAATGATTTCCCAATTCTCGACTTTGAACTTGGGTTTGGCGTGTACTCATGTCCCAAGCACCGAGCAGATTGCATGGAATGATCTGGATTATATTCGTGTTCTGTTCATCATCTATCTGGGGGTATCTCCATGAACGCCTTGCAGAATCACGATTGAAACATTCCAGATACTCCACCATGTAGTTGTTCCGGTCAACCTTTTTCTAGTCATTCCGATGTACCAATTTCTTCTAAGTGTAGTGTCCCAAACTGCAACACAGGGTTCATTCAGAGGAATATCATCAGACTATTCTAGGATTTCAACATCTTCCTCAGTATCAACGCTCGCATTATTATCATTATCTGTCGTGCAAGAAAGCAGAATGGAGTTTTCACCTGGAAAAAAAACCTCTTCGTTTGCATCTTCATCATGGTCACCAGAAAGAAGAATTCTTAAATTTATTTTCATCTCTCTGTCACTCCCTTTCCTCCGTCTCAACAACCAGTGATTCATGTTCTTCATCGATATGCATGTTGTCAATTATGACCTTTCGGTTGAGTGCAACTTAATCAAAGAAAAACTGTTTCTCATTTGCATCAAACGTATCTACGTCAACACCCTTTCCCAGAATATTGAAAAGAATGTAATTTTTTGTCTTCCATTGAATCAAGTTTGACCTCTTCAATCCATGGCCCTTCTGAACTTTGCTATTGTACTCTCTCAAGTATCGATCAAGTTTATCTTTCACTCCTTTTATTGTTGTTAGTTTAATGTGTCTTCCAAATGTCCTTTGCCAGTGAGCCAGCAGACACAGAGAACATTGATGGAGATGCTCTTTTTGTTTTGTAGATCCATAAGTTGGAGCATGATGAACTATGGCCAACACGCACTCATGTTCAGTTGGGAGGTTTTCAAGCAAAGTGAAATCCCAATGATCGTACTGGTACTTTGTTCCACTCATCCTATCTTCTCAACTAAACTGAACTGAACTGAAAACAAAAGAAAATAATTGTTATTAAACTGCTTGAATATAATACACTGCAATGGTTTCGACACTACAATGGTTTAAACTATATACACGCATTCATAACCATTGTAGAGGCTTGGAAATCAATTAGGTTGCTTAACGGAGGATTTTAGCTAATTTTGGCTATTTTTCACTAGTTTTTGGCTATTTTGCATTCATGAAAACACTTTCACAGCCTGAAAATGGTCCTAAATTAAAGTACCATATCAGATTTAACCATCTATATCCATTCATAGCTTTTGAGGATGTTTTAGGACCTGCAATGTCGCATGAAACCACTTTTTCACCGAAGAATGATGGATGTTGAGTCCCGTGGAGCCCTAACGGCTATTTTTGGCCTGCACCTTCTGAATTTTGCAAAATTTTCAAAATGTGTGATTGTTTAGTGTTATTTATGTATAAATGAACACAAACAATACTACTCGCATTAATCTGAAATGTTCACCTATTACGTCCCACTATTTATAATATTTTTTGATCACACATTTCAGGGGTTGCAAATGTAATTGCAGGGGGGGCTTCCCCCCCCCCCTGACTAAGTAGGGACGCACATACCCGCCTATAGAACGACCATGCGCATACATACCCTCTATTTGACAATATTATCTAGTTGTGTGTTATAGATTTAGTCAGTGGACTAAATTGATTGCGTTTTGAAATTATGAAACTACCAATTAAACATCTACGAGAAAATCGCTACTACTTTTGTATTATAATTGAATAAATACAATGTGTGCGTAGGTATTCCTTACACAGTGGTTCTTCTCATATTCATGTGTCCATTCATTGCCCAATAATTCTTAGACTGTGAATGTTTATATGATTTTTCTTGTATTTATAGAAATTGAGCTTCGGTCACAAATTTATTATAATTTCATTTGTGTTATATATATATATATACTAACACAAGAAAAAAACTTCATACTTAAATTTAATCAAACATTAAACAGATCATAACTCAAACAACACACACTTTGATCAGACTTTATCCACCTCTAGTTAAGTACAAACATAAATAACTATTTATAGTTATCTATAGACTGGAAAATTCTTATTAAAGGAAGATAATCTTAGTACATAACTTCTTATTGCGCACTTCTACACAGCTATGAATCAAATAGCAACTTGTGTTAAATGAATCATTACTATGAAATCGGCCAAACCAAGTTCAAATCTATTTGGGCACTTTACATTAACTTTTCTTTTGCAAATATGTGTGTATGTATGGGTGTATATATATATATATATATATATATATATATATATATATATATGTGTGTGTATGTATGTATGTATGTGTATATAATTCAACCTTTATCCCCCTCTCTGCCACTATAACCCCACGCATGTGTGTGTGCGCGCATGGGTGTGGGGGTACCTATTTATGTGTGTGTGTGTATGTATCGCTCACCTATTCACAAAACTCAAGATCAGACAACACGCATACGGACGCACACACACACGCAGACGCGACTTCGTTTTTGGAGACGACAAAAAGCAATAAAACCTATTAAATTTCAAAAGAAATCCGGCGCACCCTAGGAGGCTGGGATGACCGATGGTTCATGGATGGGTAACACGCACTTGACCAAGAGAAACAGGAAAAATGGCAAATAAAAAATAAAAAATAAAAGATACCCACACACCCGCAAATCCACGCATGTGCAAAAACAACAAATTCCTCAAATGAAACAACATTTACTCAAATCGAAAGACATTTCTTCAAATGGATTTTCATATCTGATGAAAGCGGACCATCGCTTGAAACGCGTTATATAAAATTATAAAATGGTAAAACAACAAAATAATAAATAAATGTTGAAAAAAAAATTCTACAAATGTTGGTAGCCTTACTCCTTTACATATATATATTAATATATATATATATATATATATATATATATATATATATATATATATATATATATATATATATATATGTATATATATATATATATATTTACTTGTTCAATTTTCCGAATTGGCAATTTAATGGTTCGGTAAAATTAGTATATGTAAGTTCCGTCGGTTTTGGGTTCAATTTTCTTAAGGAACCCACGGAACTTACATACACAAATTTGACCGAAACAAGAAATGGACCGTTCGAAAAATAAAAAAATAAAAACGTCTCATCAAGCAAAGACACTCCGTGCTATTTAATAATTTTAATCTAAGTGAAAATAGGCTATCTAAATAAAACAATATATATGTATATATTTATGCATTATATATATATATATATACAGGGTGGGCAAAAATAAGGGTCCTATTTTTAAAAATTCATAACTTTTTTATTTATTGATTTTTTTTTTTGTTAGAATAAGTAAAGGACCCCTTCCGAAGCAAGCATGAGCCGTATTAGCCCTAAGGAACGTACCCTCATTTAGAAAACATTATTTTTGCTTAAAAAACTCAAAACAGTGTAAAAAACAATACTTTAGTTTTTGTAAGTTTTAAGAAGTGTTTTTTGGCTAAAATTTGTTTTGTTTATTTCAAAATATCTCGAAAGGGTCAGTCTACACACACATAAAGTTTGGTGAGTTTAACTTTTATTTTGTGGAAGTTATTCAAATTCAAGTTATTCAAATTTAAAGATAGGACCCTTATTTTGGCCCACCCTGTATATATATATATATATATATATATATATATATATATATATATATATGTGTGTGTGTGTACGTGTGGGTATCTGTGATGTGTGGATAGTTTGTATGCGCGTGTATTTGTTTGTTATAAGTATATTAAGGAACTATGCTGTTTACATTGCACTCCAGTTTCGTCTCATTCAATGTTATAATTCTGAATAAAAAAATCTTAATTTTCAGAAACACATCTCACAATAAATTGTTAATAACAACTTACATTTTATGCTAAGGCTTTATCTTATACTATACATAGATATATGTATGTGTGTGTAAAGAAGTGCATGCGTGTATTTTCCGTATATATATATATATATATATATATATATATATATATATATATATATATATATATATATGGATGCGTGTGTGTGTCTGTATGGCGTAGCATTGATGTGTGCATTTGTGTTTTGAAAATGCATAAATATGTATATAAGATAATTGCCTCGAAACCTTTGCATATTCAATAATAATAGTTTCAGTAAGCAGTTGGGTATTTCAGCCTCTTGACACAGTGACAAAAATAACACTTCAATTCGTCTTTGAACGTAATATTTACCGGGATTGAATTTAAATTGGAAACCAGCGTTTCTAGTTGATGTGTAGTTTAGGACGGTTAACATAAATTTTCAAGAAAATGCACGTGTAGCATACGGAAAAGACGATGATTAACATTGCAAACATGCGCACATACCCACCTATAGACAGACCACGCGCATGCATACCCTCTATTTGACAATATTATCTTGTTGTTTATTATAGGTTTAGTCTGTTGATTAAATTGAACTTGCGTTTTGAAATTATAAACCTACCAATTAAACATCTTCGTAAAAATCGCTTCACTTTTGTATTATAATTGAATAAATACAATTAATAGGAAAACACATTTACAAGGATAATTTTAACATGCATTATATATACTAGCAAATATATGCTCCCTCCGGTCGCATATTTTTGCTAGTCTGCCGCATCAGAAATGAAGGCTCACGCGTAAGCCAATAGAGCCCCAGTAATATTTCTGTGGTGGTTAGACATTGATTTTCTGTGTTTATGACCAAAATTATTTTTAGTGGAAAATAAAGGAAAAAAAATTCGATCCTACCCCGATTTTTGTTGTACCCTCGCCCATAAATAGAACGACTTGTAGTTTAAAAAGAAAGAAAAAAATGTGTGTACCCCCCTCAATTTGTTTATATTACCAGTCATAGAAATATTTTTTAGTTAAGAAAAAAAAAAATGTTTTTGACCGCCTTCCCCCAAGTTTTTTATCCCCCCCCTATACATGTAAATATTTTTAATTAAAAAGGAAGAAAAAAAACCTGACCCTAACTGTAACGATGGGGTCAAAGTTAGCGTGGGTCCTGAAATGAAAAAGCACCAAAAAATCAAATACAGTGAACACAGTGTGTGTGTGGGTGTGTGTGTGTGTGTGTGTGTGTGGGTGTGGGTGTGTGGGTGTGTTTGTTTAATGACCTTTTTTAATTAAACAATTTGATTCTACAATCAGTTGTATAGTTTTCCAGTACAATGTGTTAGTTTATTTTGTTGACATTAAAGAAAAAAAAATCACATCTTTTTTTTTAATAAATAAAACATGGAATCATAAATTCTGTTGAGGTCGTGAAAAAATGATAATATTGGATATGAAAGTATTAAGAAATCAAATACAGTAAACACGAAAAGTTTTTTAATTCTCGGAAAGAAAAAGTTTACCTGAACTGTGTGTGTGTGTGCGTGTGCGTGTGTGCGTGCGTGCGCGCGTTTTTATATAGTAATTTTTAAATCAATTATTATTTTAATTAAACAATTTGATTTAATAAATTTGTGTTTTAAAACATAATGGCTAAGAATAAACACACTTAGGGCGGTTTTTAAAATGGAAAACTGAGCACGGTGGATACCAGCGTTGTTGTTTACATATTAACATCGGCTGCTTAATCAGATCGCCATATTTAATTACCGGAGGGAGGGATGACACCACTGATTAAACAACTAATCGGCTGCTTAATCAGATCGCCATATTTAATTACCGGAGGGAGGGAGGACGCCACTTATTAAACAGCTAATGACTTTGCAATTTTAACAGTACTCGCGTTGAAATGGTTTAGTAACACGCCGATTATGATGAAAATGGCTTTAATTAATTGTATGAATAATGTTTATTAATATAACCTTATCGGAAAATATTGTAAATACATATGTAAATTGGATAATAGCAGTTATAAGGGTATATTTGTAAATATGAATTTAATTGAAGGTTTAAAGGAATGACTTATGTTAATAGCAACACCCATCTGGTGTCTGACCGCCTTTTGATGACAGTATATAAAGAATTTCAAAAAGATTAGTTTCAGTTAAATAGTCATACTGGAGTTTCGGCTTCAGACAGACAGACAGACAGACAGACAGATACATAAACTCCATTATTAATAGATATATACTCATATACTTATTATTTGGATTATCATACGAAATATTAGCTGATCAACGTGTGTTTCTTAAGGCTTCTTTTCCTATAAACTTTCAAAACCAAAAATACATCTAAGTAAATGCATGTTGTTATGTTAACAAAGAAATTTCACTTAATAGTTTTTTGCAATGATTTAATAGTATTTAGTAATTTATAATTTATAACTTATAATTTATAATAACTGAAAAAGTTACAGCTGTCTATATACCTCTCTCTCTTTTTTTATCTATATAGCATAAGATAAAATGAAATAATAAAATAAGGTGCGAATCAAATTTAATTTAAACCTGCATTTCTAGGCAAAATAACTCTTTCAATAACGATGTCGGAACCAACAAAACATCACTGACCACTGTAGTTAAAAATTTAAGATCCAATATAATTCCACACGATATAAAATGGTCCATCCTAAAAGAATCAAACTCTTGTAACCCAGCATGTAGATCTTGCGGGCTATGCAATTCAGAGGCCGTGATTATCGCAACTGCACCTAAACGTTTAAAGCTGATCAATTCTAGAAATGAATTAGTTTCCAAATGTCGGCATGGAGGGAAATTCAAGTATGCACAGTAGAGACCACCACCAATCCCACCGTAGCTGATTGAGTCGGAACCGGAAGTGTGGGACCGGGAGTGTCGGGAACGGGGGTGTCCAGTTTTGGAGATGTGTTCGTTAAATCCACCCTGCTTATAAGCTTTAGACTCTGAAAATGTCTAAATATCTCTTTAAACTTTTTAAGTTGTAAAAATTTAAATATTTAAATGTTTAAACTCTACATATTTTTACAACTTCATAATTAGAAAAAATTAAATCTTAAATTAAACTTCTTAATTTGATGAAATTATATCTTAAATTAAACTATTAAATTATTAAATTCTAATTACTTCAATAACTTCGTAATTATCACTTTCATAAATCTTCTAAATTATTTGATGGGGCTAGATCTGTGAATTTTGTTTTTATACTTAGGGCGAACAATTAAGTATCTATTTGGGAGGGAAGGGCGATTAGAGGTTTTGATCTAGACTTATAATTTGACCCAGACAAGTAACATCCGATATCCTAAATTCATTTGACATTTTGCTAATATATGACGACGCTATTTCTTTGTCAACTTAGACATATAACATCCGTTCTGATAACGTCGTCTGAATAAGTAGGCATTAAGCGACTTTAGTATTGCCTTCTGATCGGCGAGAAGAGGTTCTGTGTATTTGGCTTGCGAGGGAGTGATTACCTTTAAATTTGACTTTTTTCATTGGAATATTTTTTGTCAGGCCCGGAAGAAGAAATGGCCGAATATGTCAGCTAAATTTGATTTAATTTTATTCGAATCGGATTTAGCGGATTTTCCATTTAATCAGCGAATTATGGTTTGCACTAAACAGAATATACTTTTTTTTCGCAGGTTCGTTCCATTTCTTTCCCGTTGTCCACGACTCTTTATGTGTCATTCTTTCCTATTTTCTATGTTCTTGCTAATATTTTTGCGTTGCCAAGTCTAGTAAAATAATTTTTTTCGCAGGTTTTGTTCGTTTATTTTATTTTATATATTTATTTATTTCATCTATATTGTTCTCTCTGTTGTCCACGATGCTTTATGTGTCTTTCTTTCTTTGTTATGTTCTTGCTAATAATTCTTCGAGTTCTTTCTCTGTAGGGGGTCAATGCGTTTGAAGATTAATAGGGGGTATCCACTATCAATGTAGTTTAAGAAAAGGGAAAACCCCACTGTAGCCCTCTTGGCTGTGTTTTAAAAAGCCACGTGTTTATCCATTTATATCAACGTCCGTCAAGCGATGAAGCTCCCAAACTCAAATGTAGCTTGCAGGTCAGGTTTTAGAATGGAAAAAAACAGCTAAGTTTAAAATTACCTCACTGTCTTAGCTCCCTCGACCGTTCTTTAGTACTAGATTTTTATTCCTCTTATACATACCTACTTGCGAGAGGGAAACCTATCTTTAACTTTCTGTTCCCTTTTTAGTATACAATGAACTTACATACGTAATAATTGATCTTTTTTTACCTGCGGGGGACAGGAAATACCCGACTAGTAAACGGGCGCAGGATATTTTCACCCTTCTCGGAGTGTTGGACCCGTTAGACATGGTAAGGCTATCCATCTAAGAGAAGGAAATCTCTGACAAAATACCTTGCTACCAGCTACTTACGTCGTGGCAGTAAACCGTTGGGGAGGGAGGCCTCCTTAGTCCTGATCGACAACTTCCCTAGAGTTGGAATCGCGAACAAAATATCCGGTTTGCAAACCTACAATTGCTTAAGGAGTAGATAGGTGTTGCCTACCGCCGGCCCTTGCACTCTTTCCTTGTCTATTAGTCAGGTGACGAGGTAACAGTGCTGGGACACCTCTAAACACTCAATGCCTAGCCTTGTTTCCTTACTAGCTCAATGAACGCCGTTCTCTTTCTCTCTATTTGGGCAACTTCGGGAATATTTTTTTGTCATTAAGTCTTACATGACTAATCTGTGTCTCTCTTGTTCCGATAGGTTGAGGGTACAGGTTAGACAGCTTATCTGGCTGTTGTTTCCGACTGACAGCAACGAGCCCAAACTCTTGGGTAGCGCCAAGAACGGCTGCTCCATCATCAGTTGCATAACACCGTGGGTAGTTGTATGTGCCATGTCGCGCATGAAAAGCGAACCTGCAATTATCTCCGGTGCGCTTTCCCGAGGCCACAACCCCCATAGACCAGGTTGAGACGAATGGACTGGTTGTGTGAGCTTATTGGCACCAAACAAGTACCCACCTTGGTCAACTTACTCTATAATCAAAACAAACATGTCATTACAAAAAATAAAAGCATACCTAAACCAGACACCCAACAAAAAACACTTTAGCCTCTGCCCTTGAGGCTCGCATTCACAAATATCCGGGGACTTAGAACCAATATCAACGACGTATAATCCTTTCTCCTGACAAACTCCCCGAATATCCTAGCTCTTAGTGAAACTAACCTCCAATCGTCAATCTCCTCTCACCACATTAGCATGACTAACTACCTCCCACTCTACCGTAAAGACTCTGACAAACATATGCACGGGCTAGGAGTTTATGTTCGGAACACCCTCCCCCTGACTAGAGAACATAGTTTTGAATCAGATTACCACGATTACATGTGCTTTAGATTGACTTTACATCACAGCATCAGTATCTTATATTTCTTATACCGCTCCCCGTCGACCCAGGACTGTACTCTGCTAAACTCTATCTCTGTAAGCATAGATAGAGCACTCTTAATTAACTCGAATGCCCACATACATGTATTTGGGGATTTTAATGCCCACCACCGTGACTGGTTGGGATTCTCCAGCCTTACTGACGCAGCCGGCAACTCTACGTATAATTTCTCCTTCGCTCATTCCTTCTCTCAGACTGTTGATTTTCCGACCCGCATCCCTGATCGAATAGACCAACAAGCCTCACTTCTAGACCTTTTCTTGATCTCAATGCCCGAGGCTTGTGTGACGAAAGCTAATAGCCCACTCGGGAATGCTGATCACATTGTGCTAATGATACATATCACCCTAAGAATTCGTCCACAAGCTGATGAACCGTTGCTCAAAACAACAAGATACTACGAGCGGGCTGATTTTAAGTCAATCAGAGATCACATCAGTGACGCCCCATGGAGGGAAACCTTCTCACTCCCTGGCAATCAGTGTGCAAACGAATTAACTGAATGGGTCAAAGCAGGCATTGAAGCCTACGTCGTGATACAAAAATTCTTTAGCAAGCCCCACTCTCTTCAATGCTTCACCTCGAAATGTGCGGCTGCTATTTCTGAGAGCCAACAAGCATTCCATAAATTCGGCCGACATAAGTCAGCTACTAATAGAAATAAATTCATAGAATCAAGAAATGATTGCAAGGCCGTGATAGGTGCGGTGAAGAGAAGGTTTAATGAGTTAAAAAAAAACGCATCCAGTCACAGAAATTATGTACTCGTGATTTCTGGATAATCTACAATAGTGTAGTGCATAATGGTCAATCAACGATTCCCCCACTATAAAACCACAATGATATCGCTTGCACGGCCACTAATAAGGCTGAACTACTTGCCCAACGCTTCGCTTCTAACTCTACTTTGGACTCAGATAACCAACCCCTCCCCAAATTCCCTTTGATTACCGAAGCCACACTTGATAACCTGGTCATCACCACACCCCAGGTTAGAGGCATCATAAAAACCTGTACACCTCCAAAGCTTGTGGGCCTGATCTTATACCTACAATAGTAATAAAGAAATGCTCTGCTGAACTTGCCCCTGTCTTCTACAAACTCTACAATAAGTGTCTAGCTGAATCTTGCTTCCCCGATAGCTGGAAAATTGCCTCTGTGGTACCAGTCTACAAGAATTCTGGAAATAGAACCGATCCTCAGAACCATCGCCCAATCAGTCTGCTGCCGATCTTTGCTAAAATCTTTGAATCCTTAATCGATCTAGCGATAGTACGACACTTAGTAAATGCTAAACTTCTTTCTGACCGCCAGTATGGATTTAGACAAGCACGATCTACTGCAGACATCCTAGCGGTCATCTCTGAACGCATGTATCATACACTCGACAAGGCAGGTGAAGCTAGGGCAGTAGCGCTTGATATATCCAAGGCCTTTGATAAGGTATGGCATAAAGGGCTTCTCCTGAAAATAAGATCATACGGTATTACTGGGCAATTACTTAATATAATTAAATCCTTCCTAGACAAAAGAAAAATCCAGGTTGTCCTCGATTGCCGTTCATCTAAGCAACATGACATAAATGCCGGTGTACCCCAGGGATCTATCCTTGGACCCTTGTTGTTCCTGATCTACATAAACGATCTCCCTGATGGCATAGAGTCTGATATTGGTTTATTTGCTGATAACACCACCCTTTACTCGCGCTATGTTGGCAAAACCGACGCAATCATATCCGAGGCAATGGCTGAATCTTTAGAAAATGACCTCCAGGCTGTAGTAGATTGGGGTCATAAATGGTTGGTAACTTTTAATGCCGCAAAGACAAAACTCCTTTCCTTCAATAACTACAAGGAACTTTTTCAACCACAGATTGTCATGGCAAATAACACCCTACCTGAGAGTTCACTATTCAAACTCCTCGGCCTAACCTTCACAGGTAACATGAATTGGAACAAAAACATTGAAGACATTGCCAAGGCTGCCGCAAAGAAGGTTGGCCCCGTCTACCGTGCTAGTAAACTCCTAACACCATACATTATCCTGTATCTCTACAAAGCCACCATCCACCCATGCATGGAGTATTGTTGTCACATCTAGGCTGGTGAATCATCTACTAGTCTCTCCCTCCTTGACAAGGTCCAAAAAAGAATCGCCAACCTAATAGATCCCTCACTGTTAACCAAACTCCAGCATCTGTCCTATCGCCTCAATGTAGCATCCTTGTGCTTGTTTTACAAATACTTCAATGGATTATGCTCCGATGAGTTGGCTACTCTGGTGCCCCCTCGACGTAAATTCACTAGACTAACTCGACAATCAACTAAATCTCATTCATTCACTGTGGAGGTCCCCAGATGTCGGAGAGCCTTCTACTCAAATAGCTTCTTTCCTCGTACTGCTGGCCTCTGGAACTCCCTCCCTGCTCCCTGTTTCCCCAACAGTACCGACATGCAGAAATGTTAAAGTAATGTAAACAGACATCTCGCTGCGCATATAGGTTGACCGCCCCCTACCTTCTCCCCTATTTCTTTTTGTCAGTAGCCCCTTACGTCTACAGTGGCGGCCTGCCTTGTTTGGGGTGAACTATGTTAAAAAAAAATCCGATCAAATTATTGGAACCCTGAATTTTGAACATCATGATTTCAATACTAAGTGAGTTTACTGAACTTTTTATTTGATTTGGTTGCTTTATCGTTTTATTAATTTAACATAAACATTGGATGCATTTTAAACTGTCATTTATTGCATCGTTTGCGGACGCATTTCGCGACTAGATAAACTTTTTCAATTTAATCATTGTTTTCATTTTTGGACTGTCACGCACTACCTGCATCAATCTTTAATCAACCTCTTGGATACATTCCCTGAATTTGTTTTAAATTGTATGACTTGGATTATATAGCTTTAACAACAGTATGTTTTGGGCTGATATATTTCATGTGTTATATACTTTTATGCATTTTATCATATATTCTTATATATTTCCAAAGTGTAATTTCATCAGGTGCAGTAACGTCACTACGGTAATGGTCCTCTGAGGAGAAGAATTATCTTTGAAAACTCATGAGTTATGGACTTTAAGATACTTTGCCTGAAATTTGAATACTAATAAAATTTGATTCGCACATTATTTTATTATTTCATTTTATATCATGCTATTAATGCTCTATCCAGTATATTGAGCTTCAGTTTTTATCCGAATGTTTCACTAATTAAAAGATATTAGTTGCCTCTTAAATATTCTCTTGGATTAGCTTTATATATATATATATATATATATATATATATATATATATATATATATATATATATATATATATTCAATCACTTGGCTACGGTATCGGCCTTGTAGTAAGTCTCTACCGTGAACAGCACCAAAGTTCCCGCCAAAAGTGGGACTTTTACATTTTCAGTCACCTTGACTTTGACAAATAAATAATAGTGGGGACTTTGACGCAACGATGGCGGGTCAACTCTTTTTCACTTATATATATATATATATATATATATATATATATATATATATATATATATATATATATATATATATATATATATTCTGGTACAGAAAAATTAGTACAACATTCGTACCGTCGGTTTCAAGCACGGAAGGTCTTACCCATCCGGCTCTCTTCAGCTTCTGTTGTCATCTGTTTTGGAAATGTGAGGTCACATGACACTCTTGTTGGGACGCGTTATTTGCTCAGTGTGTTGTGTGTGTTTGTTTAAATTTGAATTTAGTGTCATAAGACCGTTGAGATTTAAAACACGGGAGAAGAAAGAGAATTCAAGATTAAAGGGAATAAAAAGGGAATAAAAAAGGGGGGTAAAAAATAAAAAAATATATATGAAAAAATATATATATATATATAAATAAATATAAAAAAACATATATATATATAAAAACATTTTAATACTAAGAATAAAGGAATAAAAAAAGAAAAAGAGTATAAAAAGGTATAAAAAGAAGAAAAAAAAGAAGAAAAAAAGAAGAAAAAAAAGAAAAAAAGAAGAAGAAAAAAAAGAAAAAAAAAAAAGAAAAAAAAAAAAGAAAAAAAAGGGGGTTAAAAAATATATATATATATAGAGAATAAAATGTAGAGAATAAAAAAGAGCGAGAGAGAAAGAAAGAATAAAAATAGAAAGAATAAAAATATAAATAAAAATAAAAATAAAAATAAAAATAGATTAAAAATAAATTTAAAGATTAAAAATAATAATAATAATAAAAAATAAAATTAAAAATTAAAAATTAAAAATTAAAAATTAAAAATTAAAGATTAAAAACAAAAATAATAAAAATAAAACAGATGACAACAGAAGCTGAAGAGAGCCGGATGGGTAAGACCTTCCGTGCTTGAAACCGACGGTACGAATGTTGTACTAATTTTTCTGTACCAGAATAAATAAATATTATGCTCTTAATTTTTAACTTTGATTCTTAATTAATCGAGCACTCTGCTGGGATTTTTCCTACCATTCTACAAAGAATTTACTCAGCCCCTACCAGGAATTACAGTTAAACCCTGTTAGCCTCGTAGTCGAGCACTCTCGGGAAAACTACCAACACCACGGAAAAAACTAATTAACAGGGATTACCACCTATACCCTGGGAAATGGAACTATACACTCTCGGATATTCTACCAAAAATATCCCAACCCCCAAAAAACAAACATATACCAGGATACTCCTGACAAAAATAGTGGACGTCATAGGAAGAATGAGGTGGAAAGTGTTGAATACAGAACAGAGGCAAACGGGAAAAAAACTACTACGGCTTAAAATCTGGTAAATACCCGCCAAAAGTAGAGGCCTTAGACAATTTCGAAAAAGACCTACTCAACATTACTCACAACCTAGTTTTTACAAACAAGCAAAATCCATTTCAGAAGACACTTACCGCCGACATAAAAAAACTTAAAAGAGAAAATAACGCACTTGTATTCTCCGACAAAACTAAAAATATTTATAAAATGACTAAAAAGGAAAAAACAGACCTAACAATTAGCTCCATTACCGATAAATATCAATTAGCCAAGGCAGATACATATAAATCTATTAATAATGATACTACTGAAATAGCTACTAGACTAGGCGTCGAATATAGAATTAATTATTTAGATAAGAGGAAGGCCTTTGTTACTTTAAAAGACCACAAAGAAAACTTCACAAATAAACCCTCATGCAGACTTATCAACCCAGCTAAAAGCGAACTAGGACTAGCAAGCAAATCCATTGTTAAAAATATAGTTAATAAAATTAAGGAAAAAATAAACCTAAGTCTGTGGGGCAATACTAACTCAGTCCTAAATTGGTTCCATAACATACAAGATAAACACAGATGCAAATTCACACAATTAGATATAGTAGACTTCTACCCATCCATTACAAAAGACACCCTAGATAAGGCCTTAACATTTGCACTTTCACACACAAACATCAGTCAACTAGAAAGGGACACAATACTGCAAGCAAGACAAACCCTTCTCTTCTTCGAGGGAAGGGCTTGGGTTAAAAAATCAAACCCAGAGGACCCATTTGATGTTGCAATGGGGGCCTACGACAGTGCAGACATCTGTGACTTAGTCGGCTTGCTTATATTAAATACACTCCAAAATAAATTTCCAGACCATTTCTTTGGTCTCTATAGAGATGACGGACTTTGTCTGTCACGCAACCACAACGGAAACACATTAGATAGATTTAGAAAAGAATTAACAAACACCTTCCATAATCTCGGCTTCAAAATTACCATTAAAACAAATTTAGACCAAGTAAACTTCCTAGATACCACACTGAACCTTAAAAACAATACACACAAACCTTTCCACAAACCCAATGAAACACTCCAATACATACACAAGGGATCCTGCCACCCCCCCACCATCTTTAAAAATTTAATCAATAATATTAGCCAAAGAATCTCAAACCTCTCATCCAGTCCCGAAATTTTCAACCAAGCAGCACCATATTACAACAAAGCGCTCCGCGACAGCGGGTTCAGAGAAGAAATCGCATACACCCCCAACCGAGACCAACCACGGGGGACCCGCAATAGAAGGAGATCGGTGATCTGGTTTTCCCCACCCTATTCGACCAATACCAAAACAAAGGTAGGCCAACTTTTCCTCAAGTTGCTCGACAAACACTTCCCACCCACAAATGAATTACACAAACTTTTTAACAGAAATTCTGTTAAGGTCAGCTATTCCACTGCCCCTTCAATAAGAAAAATTATCTCTGCAGAACCCAAAACAATTACAAACGCAGGCTGCTCATGCCAAGACAAAAACAACTGCCCCCTGGAGGGAAATTGCAAAATCAATTCAATCATTTGTGAAGCAACCGTCACAGACCAGAATACCAGTAATGCAGAAAAATATATTGGGATGACGAAGGGAAATTTCAAACAAAGGCTATATGCACACAGAAACTCCTTTAGATACAAAAACAAGGCTAATACGGCACTCGCGACCCGAATATGGCAGCTTAAAGAAGAAAACACACCCTTCACCATCAAATGGAAAATAATTGAGAGAAAACCATCCTTCTCTCCAGCCATAAACAGATGTCCTCTATGTGACGCTGAAAAATACCACATTTCAAAAGCCATCATCGATCCGAATACAGCCTGTTTAAATGTCCGCGATGAAATATTCAGGGGATGTGTCCACAAGAGACAAGCATTGCTTATAAACTGGTCTGACCGATTCACATAATGTCTAACTACCCCCCACCCCTCTACTAATATAAACACAATAAAATCGAACAAACACCTCATCAACCTATATCCACTTAAACTTCAAGAGCAAAAACTCCGAACTTCACAAAAATACAAAAATATTTAATTTAATTATCAATCACTAGATTACTCTACAAATCCATTTAAACAAACTATATCCACATAAATTCCAAGAGCAAAAACTTCGACTTTCACCAAAATGCAAAAATATTTAATTTTTTATTTTTTATCAACCACTAGATTAATCTACAAACCCATTTTAACAAACTCAAATATTTCATATTTCCATCTTAGTTACCTCCCTTAGTTCCGAATTTCTTCATTAAAAATCACTCCAATCTGGAGAAAAGATTCTTACACATCAACGGTTTTTTAGAACGCATACCTTAGAAAATATAACGGCTAATGATACAAATTCATAATTTGGCTCACGGGAATTTCAGAGAAACCCTTTCTTTATTTTTATTATTTTTGTTTTTAATCTTTAATTTTTAATTTTTAATTTTTAATTTTTAATTTTTAATTTTATTTTTTATTATTATTATTATTTTTAATCTTTAAATTTATTTTTAATCTATTTTTATTTTTATTTTTATTTTTATTTTTATTTATATTTTTATTCTTTCTATTTTTATTCTTTCTTTCTCTCTCGCTCTTTTTTATTCTCTACATTTTATTCTCTATATATATATATATTTTTTAACCCCCTTTTTTTTCTTTTTTTTTCTTCTTTTTTTTTTTTTTCTTCTTTTTTTTTTTTTTTTCTTCTTTTTTTCTTCTTTTCTTCTTTTTTTTCTTTTTTTTTCTTCTTTTTTTCTTCTTTTTTTTTCTTCTTTCTTTTCTTTTTTTTCTTCTTTTTTTCTTCTTTTTTTTCTTCTTTTTATACCTTTTTATACTCTTTTTCTTTTTTTATTCCTTTATTCTTAGTATTAAAATGTTTTTATATATATATATGTTTTTTTATATTTATTTATATATATATATATATTTTTTCATATATATTTTTTTATTTTTTACCCCCCTTTTTTATTCCCTTTTTATTCCCTTTAATCTTGAATTCTCTTTCTTCTCCCGTGTTTTAAATCTCAACGGTCTTATGACACTAAATTCAAATTTAAACAAACACACACAACACACTGAGCAAATAACGCGTCCCAACAAGAGTGTCATGTGACCTCACATTTCCAAAACAGATGACAACAGAAGCTGAAGAGAGCCGGATGGGTAAGACCTTCCGTGCTTGAAACCGACGGTACGAATGTTGTACTAATTTTTCTGTACCAGAATAAATAATTATTATGCTCTTAATTTTTAACTTTGATTCTTAATTAATCGAGCACTCTGCTGGGATTTTTCCTACCATTCTACAAAGAATATATATATATATATATATATATATATATATATATATATATATATATATATATATACATATATATAGCATGATATCAAATGAAATAATGAAATAAGGTGCGAATCAAATGTATAAGAGTTCAAAGTTCAGGCAAAGTATCTCAACGTCCTTAACTCTAATTCTTCTCCTCAGAGGACGATTACCGCAGTGATGTTATTTCAGGTGATAACATTACACTTTGAAGATATATAAAAATATATACAAAAATACATAAGAGTACAGGACACATCAAATATATCAAGCCAAAAACATACTTATTTGTTAAAGTTATAACATCCATCCAAGTCATACAAATTAAAACATATTCAGGAAAGGTATCCAATAGGTTGATTGAAGATTCATCCATGTATTGAATAACAGTCCAAAAGCGAAGAAATTGAAATAACTGAAAAACCGAAAAAGTTATCCAATCGGGAAAAGCGTCCGCAATCGATGCCGTAAATTCTAATGAGAAATGCATCAAATAGTTATGTTAATTAATACAATGATGAATTAGCAAAATCAAATAAAAGTTCAATAACCTCACTTTGGCTTGAAATCTGCAAGCCGATAATGACCTTCCAATAATAGTTAACAATAACGCTAGCAACATACAATTAATTAACCAACCTAATGATATCACTTATATTGGGACGACATCAAATTTAATTAAAACCCGCATATATATGCATGATTACTGTTTTAATAACGATGTCGGCAACACCAACACATCACTGACCACGTTAGTTAAAAACTTAAGATCCAATAAAATTCCACACAATATAAAATGGTCCATCCTAAAAAAATCCAACTCCTATAGCCCGGGATCTAGATCTTGCAGTTTATGCAATTCAGAGGCTGTAATGATAGCCACTGTCCATCGAAACAAAATAACACGTTTACAATTCATAGATGAAAGCAAACATTCTATAATAAACGTACTGTGTTATCACCCGTTCCAGTAATTTTCAATTGATGGGGCTTAACACTTCACACTCATTCACTAATTCAATGTGATTGCTAATAATGTTTAACTCTGTTATAACTATCTAAGTTGTTCTCAGGAAACACGTGTCATTTATTACAACAACATAGATATATAATTTAAACCTAGTTGCATTTCATGACTTTCAATATATAATAGAATTATACAGATAGGCACTTCAATTTGATGGTTTCTTCTCTCCTTTAAATGCTTTTATCCATAAGTCGTTTTAAGTTACGGAAAGTTCGAATGAGATTCAACGTATATGTTTCTTTAACCAGTCGTCTTGAATACGATGCCTTTCGTATCATACTAAACCTTAATGTCAGATTAATAGATTGGTATATGTCAGTATTTTCTGTTCCTTTCGTTCTTTTGTCTTCTTCACTTATATTCAGTAAGATATTTCAGGTAATTAACTGCCAAATCACACCATCCATATTTAACAATTAATTATATTCGTTACCTTACGTTTCATTTAACACACATGCAGGTTTGAATTTAGATTGATGTATAAGTGAATATTGAAAGAGAAAAGTATAAATACGTTTAGATCGATTTCTGAAATATATTAGAGCAGATAGCAACCACGAAATTGCAATAATATCAATTTTAATATCAATTTTAATTTAACATGGCTGATATCATAGTCAATGTAAATATCTATTTGACCAATTCGATTTATAGTAAACCACGTGTTTAAGGCATGCTAGTCGTAAAGACGACAATAGATAATTTTAAATCGTATCAGATTTGTCCTTTTTTTAGCCCCGTAGTTGAATTTGGTTACACACATAAAAATGCTTAAAGCAAAAAAGAATTGTAAAAATATCGTTCATATCGATACACTATTCAACCATTGGAACAAAGTTTCTGAGACTGTTTGTCTCGTACTCTGCTCAAAAACAACGAAAACAGAAGGTTCAAAACCGAGAGCCATTTTGTCCGTGGGTAATTATACTTCATTGTCAGTCAAGCAAATCAAATCATAACAAAAACGATTTACAAAACGTCGAGTAAAAATACACGAAAATAACAAAAACACAAAAGCACATCCTATTTATTTCGTCGGTGGTCATTTTGAAAAGATTGTAGAAATCTTCCTTTGATATTTCGCTGGAATCCATCTTTTGATCGTGTTGAAGTGCTGGAATTAAATTAAAGTGGAATGAGGAATTATTTTCAATTTAAGATGTTTTTCTTTCAGCGACTAAAAAGATTGGAACGTTTCTCTTCATAAAAACGCCTGCATTTTATGTTATTTTTAAATAATTATATGAAAGATTATTTAGTTGCTTCTGGAGTTACATTTGCATTTATCTTATTCTAGCCGATGCGTCTGTCTAAAAGGGAGGATATAATACTAACGACATCCGCAAAAGATTCACCGAATGTTTCACCGCCCCTGATTTCCATGACAAATAAAGTATACTTCCCGGACCCATATACCAGCTAAGAATTCCAATATTTTCGTATTTATCGAATTAAATTACTTTATTAATAAAGTTGACATTCGTACAAGTAATAGAAAAACAGTAATATGATGAATCTCATCAGTACTAGATATAATAGCGTCTTCCATTGTATTATTTACTTATTTTAAATTTGTATTTTATTATTATGTATTTATCTGTTGTTTAATGTTTGGCTATTGGTTTTCGTTATGCTTTATTCACGGAATTATTCATTATATATATTAAAGGAAATTATATCATCTGTAATATATTTTTAAATAACCAATAGTTAGATTAGCTTTAACACTCAATCTGTGAACCGTGAGTTGACTTATTTCGATATGCACTAAATGGTGTATTTAAATGAAGCACATTGAGACATCGGTATGAAATATAATAGACATCATTTTTTGCTGATGACTAAAAATTGACAAACATAATCATCTAAAATAAAAATTGATATGGAAATCTGAGGAATATATAGAAATGTTGTAACTGTAATACCAACTTATCTTTATATTTATGTGTTACTGACAGTGTGACACAACGCGAAGGTACGTGAGAAGAATGATGCAAGCGTTTAAAAATATAGACGACTAAATACAAGGTAAACAAAAACGACCATTTTTATATCTACTGATAGAGTTTCATAAAAAAGGAGCATTAAACTTCATCGACAAGATTATAATAAGATACACATGAAACTGGATTTCGAGGTTGGCGTTTGTTCGTCTTTCGCTGATTCTCTTATACACGTTCATTGGTCAATACATGCTGGTCAGCATAATCAATGATCCGAAACCATGGCACTATGATATGTACACTTAACATATCCTGGATGGTGATGGGAAGTGGGATGGAAAAACAACATCGTTGATATAGATAGGGGATTGGCTAAAATAATAACAAAAGTTAGAGGGGTTCGATACAATAAAGATAAGGCTACCTGGATGTAATTAAGAGTGGCAATTAGGTAGATTGTTGTATCGTTTTGGCTACAATACAACTTCTTATAATAATTATGGGTATCTGAACTTAGCTGAAAATAACGGCGCTTGAGCAAAAAAGTGAAAATGTAGATATATATTTTGATTTGGGTGAAGAGAAGATAGAAAGATAGACACGTATCGGAGTATATTAAAATATCATATGAATGAAAATATGTAACTATATTTTGCAATGAAATAACTTACATCAAATCGTAGACTTCGTCGTCTCAGCAGACAAGATCTCAGCAGACTAAGAATAGAAGTGACAGATGAAGCGTGATAAGTGGAACATGTGGATAACGTTTATAAAATACTGACTTGATTGTAGGATACGATTTCGAAGATCTAGATGAAATCACGCAAACAGCACATAGTCCAGAGATTGGTTGAAAGCATCCATACTCTGGTACCGTTCGACACTTCGATAATATTGTGATGATCATTAAGTGTAAAGAGCATTTATTGTTAAATAGCAGGACCTATGGAAATTCAATAGATGATTAATACAATGAAAGCGAGACTTCTTTTCTTTTTCTTTTTATTTTTTTAATTTTCCTTGTATTGCTCTTAGAAAAGATGACCCTCCCGTGGAAACAGATATATATATATATATATATATATATATATATATATATATATATATATATATATATATATATATATATATATATATATATATATATATATATATATATATATATATATATATATATATATATATATATATATATATATACCCTCGGTGTTGCTGACGAGAGTTGTAAAGTAGAGTCTGATATGGATGTGTGAGCGTAGTAGGCACGTTTTTAGTAGACTTTGGAAAAAAGAAAATAAGAGAAATCGGTATTTGACAGGGTCGTATTTATCGTATATTTCAGCATTTACAATACATGATTTTATTAATTAAACAATACATTACCTAGCTTTCAAACCTCTATAAAAATACGATACCAAAATATTGTTTCCTAAGATGTGGACAACTTCCCTTATTCAAATACATTGTAATTATTGTATGTACTTACTCATCTTATAAGGTAGGTATATTGTTTGTCGTCTGACACGCTCTCGTTCGACGAAACAATACACATATTTGTGTTCCGATATAGTTCTTCATTATCAACTGGATTTTTCACAAGAAAACGGTTTACCGTATAATTGCATTAATGAGTTAGACTAATGGCATATATTAGCAGCTCCTTTCTTATTAAATATGTATTTAACACCAGTTCCCTTAATAAGGACAAAACAAATACTACACTTGGATCCTAGCCTTAAGGGCAAGTAAGACCGATAATGTTTGATCACGAAATAACTAGATTTCTGACGTTGTAAGGATGTCTACATTTTGTACACACAGCAACACAAGATACTCCTGAATTCCTTTTTCGCATATCATCCTAGGCAATCGGACACTCTCCTGGAATAGGTGTGGAAGCTGATTACGATTGTACAAACGAAATTACACCTGTAATAATGTAGAGATTTTAATCCCCAGATACCCCTACCCACTTATTTCTATCATGGTTTACCCTTCATTTCTATTTTGTATGACACCAACGGTTGCTGGTATCATCAAGTTTATTTGGGAACAAATTATGGTATTTTACTTACATATCTAACGTGCTAATCAAATTTGTATAATTTATTTTATTTTAAATACTTTCACCCCAAATATAGCAGGCCTCCACTGTAGATGTAAAGGGTTACTGAGAATTATGGTTTTTGGGTGTCACCTTAAGTTGGGAGCGTAACGTGATGTATCTATACATTAGTTTTAAACTTCTGCATGTCGGTACAGTCGGGGAAACAGGGAGCTGGGAGGGAGTTCAAGAAGCCGGCAGCACGAGATAACACGCTATTGGAGCAGAAAGATCTCCGGTATGTGGGGGGCCTCCACAGTGAACGGATGTGATTTAACTGATTGTCGAGTTGGTCTAGTGTATTTACGTCGACGGGGCGCCAGAGTAGCCAGTTCATCGGAGCACAACCCATTGAAGTATTTGTAGAACAAGCACAAGGATGCAACATTACATTATATTTATAGTTATGTTTTATAGTGTTTTGAGTGCGTTATACAGCTACTGTGATTGGTCGGCGTCATCTGAGTATGTTTCTGACTTAAGGATTAAAAAATATGTCACCTGTTTTTATCAAAGTTGTGCTTTGTATGGTACGCAGCCTCCTTTTGATTCTAATTTCTCTTAGATATTTTAAAGTTTTTTTTCTCGGAACTGTTACTAGTGTTTTTACTTTTATTAATATTATTCTGGTTTCCTTTATTCTCTCGTATCCTGTCACCTGTAACCTGTTGGGCCGGCCAAACCTATTATTTGGCAGCTTTCGTCATTCTGATTAACTATTATCACGTCTGGTCTTCTTGATTGGATGGGTGTGTATGTTTGTGTTTTTATCCCACATATTGGTTTTTATTATGTCGTTCATCTTCTCATTTGACTATTTTTGGTGCATGTACCATTTTTATATATGGCTTAAGTACATAAGCCCCGGTGAATTACTTTCCCAAAACATACATGTTCGTTTCTATGGTCTTTTGGGGCAAATTTCCTATATTAACTACTCGTGTATATTATAATTATAATAATTATTAATATTAGTAGTAGTAGTAGTAGGAGGAGGAGGAGGAGGAAGAGGAGTGGCACTGCATTATTGGCAGTCAACATCATATAAAAGAAAAAGTCCTCTCGACATTCTCTAAAAATTAAATGAATATAAGGCAATATGCAACAGTTTACTGCAATGCACTGGGTGTCTTCGTTTGACGAATGTCTCCTTGTCATTGTCCAAAAGATATGTATATTCTTATTCATCTGATAGTTAACTCGAATGTTCCAATCCGAAACATGTCTGGTCACCTCCAGGATACTTTATTTTGACTGTCTAAAATAACTCTGCTCAAATATGCGATGCTCCAGATAATTTCTCAAGTTAAACAATTTACGACGAGTGACATGACGGATTCCCCTGTGAGCTAATCAGAAACATCAGCAGCGCTTTTTGCTTTCGGTTAATAAAATATGTCTGTTATTTCTTGTGTATAAAGTCATTAGAATTGAAAAGTTCGTGGAAGAAAAAAATGAAGAATAGACCTAGACGTGAATGGAGATGAAAAACAACCCAAGAAGATAATCGGAAAGTCTACAAAATCGATATTTGTCCGAAGACACAGGAACGAGTGTAGGTGATGGTGTTGAGAACGTTCGTGCATTGGAATTAAACGAAAATAAGGTTATACGTTGTTTTTTAACTTCATTTTAACTTTCTTACAGTATCATCATTATCGTTTTAAGTTATTTCCTCTTTTTATTTCAATCTTTTCCAAAGTAGTTTCACATGCCCTTTGTTTTAGTCACATCTTAATCAGGTTTATTCCTTCATGTTTTCACTTGTTCAGTAATTAATCTTCATAGTCTAACAGACTCGTCATTGTCCGAATGGAAGCAATAACAATGTATATACGTATACAGTATCACATGTATAACATGTTTATATAACATGTATATACGTATACAGTATAACATGTATTCAATGACATATTTCTTCTTAATTTGTTTATTTTATTTTGTAATTTTCATTCGTCAACTATCTATACAAGAGAAATATATTTAATGCATTTAGGCTTCCATATTTGTACAGCACTTTGGAAGACGTCCTATATATATTTTCCCCTAACAGAATCCCCGGGGAGCATGTAACACACTACTAAAACTGCTGTCTAACCGTCATTTAAATGAGATTTAACCAGAGTAAAACTCTATACAATATGTCGATGCACAAAAGTAATTATCAGTTTACAAATTTTTAAAGTAACATGTTGATTCAGACATATTCATTCGTGTTAGTTTTCACTAAATTTTCACCATATTTTAATGTATTGATTTAAAGTATTTAGGGTCCAACTGTGGTGAGCTTTAGTTTATTGCGTCTCCCTAATCTGTGCTTATATTATAGTTTCCCATTTCTTTACAGAGTACCTTGCATTGTTATTGAACTCTGTGAGATAGCTAAAACCTCAATGGTGAGGTGACAGAAACGGTACTGCTGCATCTTATGCTGTTTTTATTCACATTTACTGACGGTTCATTCATATTGTAGCCGCATGTAGCATCTTTTGATCGCCCCATTCCTATTTGCGTTGCAGTATATTTCACTTGCCACATAGACCTTTTGATACAAGATTGAGTTATTCAGAAGAGGTGATTCTCATGTGAATATGGGAGACGATTCCCCCGACACCTTGGTCCATAACTATATTCTAGTTTTTATTTGAACCCCATATGAATGTAGCATCTTTTAATCGCCCTATTTCTGTGTTTGTAGTAGTATATCTCATTTAGCACACGAGCCTTCTGATCCAAGATTGAGTGGTTCCCATCAGAAGAGGTGATTCCTATCTGAATATGTGAGGCGATTCTCTCGTATTTTAGTTTATTGCTGAAATCTTGTCAGGGACTAGGCATGCCTGAGGATTTCCCCCTTGGCTTCAGTCGTTTTGCCGAGGGTTCACGTCAGATATTTATTGTTATCCTTGTGATCTATCCCCATTTTGTAACTTCTCATTTCACATCTACATGGGCAATGCCAACGAGGAGATACACGCTGTTTATGTTTTTAGACTACATACACATTACTAAGCAGCAGGTTGTCTGTGTCTACGTACAATCTTCGGAGAAGCAAAACGTTAAAAAATATATTTTGTTGAATTCAAAACATAGATTAATCATATTTTAACCACCTAAATAACTTACAGGATTCTTTTCAACTGCTTCTTGACAATGTTATACTGTGATACCTACCGTTTTTTTTTTAATTTAATATATATCTCCCCCGGGCAAGGGCGGGGCACGAGCCCATCTGGTATATATATATATATATATATATATATATATATATAAAACTAAATATGAAACTAAAAGTATAATTTAGAGGATTTAGCCTGTAGTGAATTGGTGTAATCTCAATATACGAGATAGAGCAATTATCAAGATAAATGAAAGAAGAGAGATAAAGATGTACAAATGACGAATCTATTTCAACTTAGATTGTACAATGTAAGGTGTACTCGGTAAAAACATGTTTATTTTTCTTTCCCTACCCTAAGGCTTTTCAAAGATTAAAATCTTATCCTCAGAGGAATTACATAGATGGGAAGGCCAACATTCAAAATTTAGATAAAATATAAAGTAATGTAGAGTAAGAGTATGCGTGTTAAAAAGATATGGAGTCTGCCCAGTTGGTGAATATCCGTTGATAAGGTGTCCAATGAAAGGAGTTTTAAAGATGGAAAACGAGGTTTCGTGAAGGCAGCATTGAAAATGTTCAAAATGAAGTAAATCCAATAGAAAATGTTTAGTTCAATCGTAGATTGAACGAACTTATACTGATGTAATTTTGAGAATTAAAGTCATTTTAAAATACTTCCGTGGACCGAGAATGAAAGTAGTTTTTCAGAAGTTGAGTTTGAAATGTATATAATAAACGCAGGTAGCTTGCTCATAGTTTCTCGTCGTTTTGAGCAACGGTTATTAAGCGTTTAGAAGAGTTTTTTAAACTGATAAGTATGATTACCACAACGTGATCAGAGTTTCCGAGCTGGCTATGGGCATTCGCCACACAAGCATCGGGTAGTGAGATCAAGAACAGGTCGGCAAGTGAGGCTTGCTGGTCCACACGATCAGGAAGGCGGGTCAGAAAGTGACAGTCTGTGAGAGGTCGTGAGCTGAGGATAAAACGTTGAGTTCTTAGCTGCATCAGTAACGCTGGATAATCCCAAACAGTCACGGTGATGTGCATTAAAATCTCCAAATATATGTATTTTGGCATTCGAGTCGAGTCAGAGAGATGTATCTAAGCTTTCAGAGACAGAGTCAAGCAGGGTACAGTCCTGGGTCGGAGGAGAACGGTATGAGAAATATAAGTAACTAACGCTGTAATGTAGGGTCAATCTAAATCACATGTATTCTTGGTCATCTGATTCTTAGATTATTAGTTCGAGATATCCAGTTGAAAAACGAACAACTGTTATTGGGGATTGCATTAATTTTTAACTTCTAACTTGTGTAACCTTATAATTTCCAATGAGCAAGTCATGCATAACATTAGGATAAATAATGTAAACCGTATGATGTGTGTCTATTGTTTAGACACGAACGAAGGCGTCACAATGTTATTACCACGCACTAAACACAAAATTAATACTGGTATTGCGTTCCTCGTAAAACCTTCATCTAAGAAAGTTCCGCTTAATCGTTTTAATTAATTCTCCCAACTGAGACACATGTATACACACATAATAAATACTAAATATATTGTAGTGATTTATACTACGTTGATTGCGTTCGAGAATTCATAAATCCTGACATATATGTTTAGTTATTCTTCTTGTATGAATAAATATCAATTCATTTAGATTTAGTTTAGTTTAGGTTGATATTTTTGTTTTCAGAGACTTGATGAAGTAAGTATTTGAATTAATTAATAATAATTTTAACTTTGTGTACAATATAATAAACGCACCGGTGGTGGATAACATTGTATTCATGTAATATTTACAGTTCACCGGGATTAAATGTATACCAGACAACGTTGCAGGATGAGATAGTATTGTTTCAAGAGAAATGTCAGTTTATCACTACTTTGACATTTAAATGTGGCTTGTGTGTGTGGATGAAGTGCCCGCGTCGCCATATGCCATTAAGCTATGCAACATTTATCTCTACTGACTCTTGTGAACTCGTTGTCCGGATGCAACCACCGATGCGGGTCATTTGACACACGCTTAGAGAAGTTCCAGCGATTTTCAGAATGCGGTAAAATTACGAACAAAGGTCGGCGTGGTTTTCACGACCAGCCTCTCTCGACCGTGTTTTACGAGGAAAACGGTTGCTTTCCCGAAAACAAAGAACTCTAACATCCAATATTAGATTATAGAGTGATTTGCTTAATTTGGTTAATTTATACTGTCGTTGCTTGGAATACGGTCTTTCGTCAATACAATTTATTATTCAATAGAAATTCGCATATTTTCTTTTTTTTTCTTTCTTTTTTGTTAAAATAAAACAGATATTTTATGCACACAGTGATATTTACCCATTGAGGCATCAACACTCAAAATTACGCATGTAAATATTACGCATGCGAATCTAATTCTTCGGAGTAACGTTTGTATTTTTAATCATCTGCATACATTATATCATTCACGGTGTAAACATTTATGTTTAGTGTTCACCACTCTCATGTGAAAAGCCCCACATAATCCTCTCTTGAATTATAACGCCCGCCTACGTGGATAATACATAATTCTAATTATTTAAACTGTGCAACTCTTGTCAACTTAAAATACTAAACTACGCGTATCCCATACATTAAATAAGACTCAGAAGAGGACGCCATCCATAAAAATATAAAATCAAATAAACGAAAGACGTTAAAGTTATGAGAAAAATTATATAAACAACGTTTAAAAACATTAAATCAGTAAATGTTAGGAATATTAATAAGGTAGAAAAAGTTGTATTCGGAGATATAAATTGTGGGGAAATGTATTTATAGACAATTACAATGGTTGGCAATTGTCGAATAAGATAAACAGCTAATATATTTTCAGAAAACGTAATAGAGACATGGAATGTTATACAACATGCATTATGGTTAGAATGATCGAAAGTATTATGGAAAATCACTTCTATAATACTTTGGATCATTCTAATCATTCCAGTCGCGCTAAGGTGTCCTAAGAACATCAAATAAACTGACTGTGAGGCGTAAGCCTCACATTAAAAGCCACCGTTCTATACAGCACAAACATAGCACATTACTACATCGTGCGAACATAAGGCGTTATATTACGTAATCTAAGTGTTTTCGGCATAATAACGTTAACACAAGGGTTCCTGTAAGATCACCATGTCAATACAAGATGGGTAACCATTTGGGAATACTAGGCGCTGTATGTCCTCTCCCTTTACCGAAATATACATGCTGACTGGAGAACGCATGTAATTTGTATCCGCCATAAACTTTCACTTTCAGTGGAAGGCGAAATGCCTGATGCTGGACGAATACCACAACATGTCATATTACCGGTTATTCGATTCGAAATAAACTAAATGAGTCTCATAAGAAATGCTATACTCTGTAACTTTACAAGATGGTTAGATATCAATCCGAGCCTTGGTTACTAAGTTTCGATATACTCGGGATGTTTAACCACCCTCTACTTGTGTGCCGCTATATATTGTCACGACATACACACATCTATTTGCATATTGTACAGCGTTAAGAAACAACATTGCAGATCATAATTTTTAGTATTCGTGATTCGTATATTTGATTTAAAGCATGCTGTTTTAATTTTACTTTCAATATTTTTGAACCTGAACATATTTACTTTATCCGCTTAGTAATGAAATCGCAAAAGAAAAAAAGCCCAATGTTAAACAGCAAGTAAGTTTCGCAAATTTCATAATTATGCGTGTGTGTCTTTACAAATATACAGCATTATCTCATAATATTTAAATGCATTACATTTTCAATTTAGCCAAATGTATCACGATCTTTTTCAGATCTTCAAGGTATTACGCTGTTTAAGTAAAAGCTAATATAATTATAATCGTAAAATCATGTTCGATGTCTTTGAAATCCTGCTAAAAACTAATAAATTCGTTCTAAAGTTGTGTTCATTTTCTAATTTATTTCGAACTCTTCGCATTATTTCAGCGTTTTTGGTTTTTACCAATCGTTAAATAAATAGTAAGTATTTAACATTATCAGCACGAAGTTCTGATAATTTAAGTCGGCGCAGTAATTATCGACTACTGATGCAAACGTTAAATAATCTTAGTTTCCTTTTTTACCAGGTTTAAACACTTTAGGCTGAAAACCTCTATTAAAAGTTTTACGGTTTCCGCAAAAATCAAATCGATAGTCGTTCGAGGCAAAATGAAATCCACGAACTTAGTATGTTCGGGGTGCATTATTTCCTAAGTAACTGGTAACACATTTTAGAGGCTGTCCAATTTTCGCAATCAAGTTTATATATGTCTTCGTATCTTCTAAAATACGAAGCAAAAGTCTTCTCGTCCATCAAGGAAATTTTCGATGGCACTCCACACAACATTTTGCGAAAAACATTATCGTTTTCGTTACTTTGGCCTCTAAGCGATGTTGTTCTTAAGCTCTAGAAGTATATCTTCTATCTTTTGTAGTCTGTTGTCGGCTTCTTGCCCTTTCTCTAGAAGAAGCTCCTTAAATCTTTCTTCAGTTTTATGTAGTCTCTCGTCTGCCTCTATTTTATGTTAGAGATGTTGTTGCATTTGCAATTTTAGTTATTCGGCAATCGTTGCTTTAAATTGTTTTATATTTTAAAGTGCCCTTTTTGTTAGATTCTTCCTTTAAGAGATCACCACCCCCTAACATTGTAGACACATTCGATCCAGGTAATATAGCTGTAGCGTATGTTGACGAACATCAACGCTAGGCATGCCAAGCCCGCCCTCAGAAGAGAGCAGATAACAGATCTCGCGACGAATCTTAGGGGCCCGGCCAAGCCATAAAAATTTGAAGATGACCCCCTGTAATTCAAGCAGCGTACCCATCGAGCGTGGGAGCACTGAAAGACGATATAGGATAATAGGATAGATGGGTGAAACACACACTTCCGCTCTCCGCTTTAACGAAATATTTCTATGGGTCCACAGACTAGCTGCGGTCCGTATCCTCTTCAGTACTTCCGACCAATTTTTCTCCAGCTAAAGATCCAGACCAAACCAGACGCTGAGTAGCATGAAAGGCCCGGCAGTTCAGCTGAAGGGTCTCTGTTGGGATACACCCTTCCAGGCACCGATCCGCAAGCCCGCCGACTTCCCGCAGTTAATTTTTACCCCTTTTACTGTTTCTTACATTCTGATTTCTCTGTCGACGACACTAATCTCGACACTGCTCGTTACAAACACTGTTACGTCGTCGTCATAGGCGGAGTACATAAACGTGGTGAAAAAACCTGTCAAAGCAATTCCAAGTAGGACCGGATTCAGCCTTATCCTTTGAAATAAAATGTTCCAAAATAACCACATACAGCATCGGTGAAATTGGGCAACCCTCACGAATAGATCTTAATGGGCTTAAATTTCAAACCATTTACCCCTACCAACGCACCGGGGTTTGAATACAAGAGGCGAATCCAAGAGCAAAAATCAGGGGCCAAAACATGCCCAAGACAAAACAGCCTCCAAGTAAGAGTGGTCTACCCCATCTAAATTAATCAGCGGCCTCTGAGTCGGCTTTTTCAATGATCAAGCGTAACGCGTGCAAGTTATCCTGAATAGTCCTACCCTTCAAAAATATATTTTCACGAACGCGAATACGTCGGTGATCCGAGTTAAATAAATTATGTAAACTCGTACATTTCAATACTCCTATGTCGACTCTCCTAATTAAGAACCGGCCGATATAACTGCATGGTTGTAACGAACCGGAGCCCCGGTGGCTAGCTCTTCAAGCCCATACTACATCACTGGGCCTCTGACTTCGGAATTTATTGACAAGATAAAACTTTTCGAAAAACTCACGAAATGCTTTAGCATCCCGGTGTTGGTTAGTACCCCTAGAACGATTACCCAAGCGATATAAATCGGAATCTCCCGGTGTCTGAGAAGTATCCATGAACTGCTCGATTTGCCGAAATAAAGTAGCAAGCTCAGTGTGGCTATTGGACACATAAACCCCGATTAATCGAAATGTGTTATCGTTTATGGTAACATCCAGAACGCAAAGCCCTCTCTCCGACTCATTGAAGCAAGGGGCAAACGACACATCTAAAGTGCGCTGTACCAACCCAGAAAAACCCATCAAGCGAGAATCGAAGTACGCTGAATAGACACGAAAATCCATAGTTAGCGCACCCTAATAATCACTTGGAATTAAGTAGGTCTCCTGACTACAGCATATATCCACTCAAAGCTGCTGAAGATCCTATTGAACTTGAATTTTGCGAGAACTGGCCCTCAACCCACGGACATTCACACTAGCTTGAATGTAGTTGCATTGTGATATGCAAGAGTTGGGTTTCAGAAACGAACATTGACAATGTCAAGGTGTCGACAGCATTTCCCATGGAATAAGTGCCCATCTAAGTGTTTACAAGGCAATCCTGGGACAAACCGCCGACAGCAAGGGGGAATACTAATTTTACAGTCCTATATAGGGAGGGGTGTAGTTGTGCGACCCTCTTTTGGCATGATTTTCTAAAATTTCGCAAATTTATGGTTTTACACATGGCCACCGGTGGATGGATGGCGAAAGCAATATTGGCTTCTTCAAGCATTCCTCAAACTGGTTTAGCATCATCTCGAGGTCTAACAACAGTTAATAATCGGGGGTCATTAGAGAAGTTGTAGGGGTCCACTACTGATTTCCCCCACCTCAGTAAAACCCAGCATATTTCTTAGGTTCGTCAGATAATGCCCTTAGTCTATCACAACTACTTCGGTTGAAATCCGACAAATATCTTCTCCGGGGAAAAAGGTGATGTTTCTTACCCTTTTATTTAGGGGGTAAATTCTCTCACTCATTTGGGGCCATGGAGGGAGGGTGAGGTCTGTTATAGGTTTGTACAACAAGTTAAAAGCGAATGCTTCTAGTATTTATTGAGAACGGACGAGTTCAAATATTCATCATAGGTACGGCAACATAATAGTTACGAAGTGTTCGGTATAGTCCTCGATTGACAAAAGCGGCCCTTTCTCAAGATAGGAGTCGGTATCTGATTTCCTTACAAAGGCTCATTGGCAAACGAGCAGGCGTTAACATGGGAAGCTGATCTATTTCTAAATGATGAAACTCTGAATGTTGGCAATGGTCAATAAATCAATCGCCATCATAAAATGATAACGAACTGAAGGAGATAATAATACCTGACAGAAAGTAAACACATAACAATTGGCAGCCCCGCCTGAAGACCAGGTCCTATGCAAATACATAGATGCCAGTCTGTTTGTTCGCGCATACTCACTGATAAAAAGCATGCCATAATGTCTAGTTTAAATGGAAAAGTTAAGCTCCATAAAGAGAAGCGATTCTGAACGTGTACACAATAATCATGTTCAATAGAGGTGGAATGCTCAGGAAACAAGCAATACACCTATCCGAGAGGAAGACGCTCTGCCTGGTAGGATCACGTTTTAATACTTGGCAAATAACTAATTACTTTTAAAACTCCTCCGAAGGCTAGAGGGTAAACTATTAAATAGGTCGAAGTCGACTGTTTACTGATTTTAGGTTATGCTTTTATAGAGGTATATTTCTTTTCATACGATACTACAGGCAAACACAGTCACCATTTGCCAAACGTGATATTGTAAAGTTCTCATTCTAATACTTAGTCTAAGTTATGTATATTGTCTCTTATAAATGGTTTATCTAAGTATATATTGATAAATATATTCCCGATTTTATAATCACAGTTAAAGGAATGCACTTACATAGACCCTTTCATTGTTAGAAAGAAAATAACTAGAATAGTTTATTTTGATCGTTATGTAGTAAGTTGCTCTTTTATTTTATAAAGAACAATACAAATATAAAAACGGCCCCCTTTTACTTTCAAGAGGCAATTGATACAACATGTAAGCTTGCCTATGCGCCGACTCTTTAGTCATCCTAAAGTTTCGCCATCATCAGGACCTCTTTTAAACCTGTCTTGCTTTTGTCCAGTGACAATTAAAACTCGATGACGACTGGACAAAATGTCCGGATAAGCAGAGAAAAAAACTGATATTATTTTTGATTTTACTTACTTGTAAACTAGATGCACACCCATGGTCTGGAAGTCAAGTCTACCCTACTATTTATTCTATAGCAGGATTGCCATTTCTTTTAGAAATATTAGCGAAGGTGAAAAGTAGCCCCGATAGAACTCAAACTCGGTCAGACTAGCACACAGGAAGCCGCTGTATGAACAAAATAAGCCTGTTTTCACAATCAAAATATATGTACGACTTAATTTATAAATATAAGAACGATATCGGGGAAGAAATGAAGCCAACTATAAAGAGGAAAAGAGGAATGCACAATCGATAAAGAAATATAAAAAGAACGATATAATGATAGAACATCGAAGTAAAATAGGGATATTTAAAATAACGAAACAGTGTATCTTATTTAATACATACAATAAAGCGAAAGGGAGAATCACAAATGAAAAATGGGTATCACGTTAACGCCGACAAATGAAGGAAGATAGAAGGAAATGATACAAGAGACATAGTGGAGTATAGTAGGACACATATATTGACAGAGGGCGCAAGCAATGTCAAAATAACAACACATTGAAATGAGAAAAGAAAAATACCTTTAAAGGATCGACTACTGAATATATTCCACAAAACATATAGCAACATGTGTTAAAAATGAACGAACCAGAGAGAAGTCGGCAAACGTGTGTAACGTATGTTTTAAATAGGGATATGTAAGGATAGATAGAGAGAGATATGTCACTATAAATCAAGACTATAACTTTTAACCCTTAACATTTTCGCTTTGCTAATCTATATTATATCTAATATTCAATTACCTTATCGTGAATTGTCCTGTCCCCTTACCATAAATAGCCAACAACATAATTAACCCCAGGAAACCATTTCTATGTTTTCTACCGCCTGGCTGCTTTGCGAAATCAGTTGTCTTTATGTAAAATCGATATATGCCATTTTATAGGTTTCGATGTAGAACACAATTTACACTAAAGTCCAGACTGAACTGGAAATATGCGAACAAATATCACTAAGCTTATGCGATCACCTATGTTATTATCAAATACAGAAAATCATATGAGACGTCTATTATGATCATTATGTAACAAAATTACATATAATATATACAAAAAATATGAAAACTGAAATTATATCTTACAATATTTTTTTGGTATAGAAATATTCTCAATTTCCCGAAAAATAAACTTAATAATAAAAGAAAATCCTTATAACTATTAACTCTTACATGCATTATCTACGATTTTATTGATGGCATAGATCTGATATATAATATTGAGTCGATGAGATTCTAGAAGTCAGACCTACATAGCCATGTTAATCATCGTTGGCAAACAAACATTTAAAATCATATTAATTTCATCAATTTCATATATCCTACTCGATATTTTCTTTGAGTATGACACATTGGCAACTCATCTGTGTTTATTAGCCAATTAAATATAAACATCGAAAATGGCATCACAATATGTAGTTTGGGTAAGTACTATTGTAATTTACTGACATTAATACTTCTGTTGAATATGCTTTCTTGATTCATTATTGTAAGTGTTACTTCTGCTTAGAATTTCCAACAATACCATCTTATTTTACACGAAGCTGATGCTAATCGTGTATTTTCAACTATGAATTACTATACACCATTTAAATGCATACAAATGTAATTAAAATGGAAAAAAAAACTTTAAGTTAGGAGAAATGAAACCAAATGAATTATTTAAAAATATTTCAACGACACATTTTCTTACAATTGTTTCTCTAATGACAAGAACATATTTAAAATACGTAGTTTATTTAAGCGATTTCTACTTCTTTTTTTCACTACGATCGTTTCAAGCGGTGACTAACAAACGTTAAACCATTCACTTTATTTTGTGCATGCAACAAACTCATTGATTAAAACAAAAGTCGAATCTCTTTATTTAAGTGCGATGAGTCCGAGTTTTGTAAGAATTAAACAACATTTATTAGAGATCAAGTCATAATTGTTAACCAAATATGCGTTTATTATGAGTTTTAAGGTCAACATATTGGCACAATTTTCCATTTGCAGCTTTAAATATTTCAGAATCGAAGTGAATTTGATTCACAGTCATTAGCAATAAATTAAGTAAGATTCCTTGAATTTGGATTTACTTCTGAAGCCCCATTAAGCTTAAGCCTTAAATATAAGACGTTTCGATCATCAGAATTATGTATTTGATTTTTATAAAAACTGAAAGAAGAATTATAGACAGACGTTATAGTAAAATTATATCTTGATATTAATCTTCGCAAAGGGACACAATTATGTTGTAAAACATTCTGTTTGTGGAATTTATTCTATTGGGCCTCGACCGGGTATATATTCGTCTGTCATTGTCATGTTTTTACTTCGAAGTTATTTAGCCAATTGTGTTGCATTTTCGCGTATCATTAATTCCTGCTGTCAACAATGGATGTCCAAACTGTGTTCATTATGTGTATTCGTATGCTGCCTGGTTTAGCTATAACTGTGAAATTGTTAATAATCTTAAATAGAGTGCATGTCAGTGAGATTCAGATTATTGTGAGAGGAAGAGATAACAATATATAAAGTAAGAAAGAGGGTAAGTATATAAGGATGAACAATTTCGAAGAATTAGTGTATGTGTACCTTACAATAAAAATCACTCGCTTATGTTGAATTTATAAGAATTGCTGAATCGGACAAACTATCATGGTTCGTCTCTTTCATATACACTGATCGTAAAATAATTTGTGTTTATCTGACGGGTTATGCAATATTATAAACTTTAAATAAGATATGTCTTCAACTATCAATATAAGTATTCATTGTTATAAATACACACATGTATATGTATAATATAAATAATATACATATATATATATATATATATATATTCATATATATATGTAATATACAATATACACATATATATGATATATGTTATGCAATATACAATATACAAATATATATAACACATATTATGCAATATATATATATATATATATATATATATATATGATATATATGTAATATATATAATCTATACACATAACATTCAATGTATGTGTGTATGTGTGTGTGTTCTGTCTACATTATAGAAACACGTTTAGAGAATCTACATAAAATCTTAAGGGTCTTCTCATGTCAGATTAACCGGGAAAATAATAGATCACATTTCTCAGTGCATCGATGACAGAGCTATGGAGCAGATGTCGAGTTTCGGGGAAGAAAATACTATAATGTCAATGTATTTCATTCGGAAAAGTAGTCGGCATTTTCTTTATTTAACGTTTCTAAAGCTACTCTTCGGACTACTGAGGGTTGCAAGAATCCTGGAAAGGGTGGTTTTAGTAGTGCTCTGGGGGCATCCGTAATTTTATTTAAGTTGTTTCAGTAGCTCTCAAAACGAGACCAATACAAATCTAAAAGTGCTTAACATTCGAGATAGAGCAATTGTGTTTAAACGAAACGTTGTCCGTTATATGTCTTTTGTTACCTCGGTGTTGCCCGTCTGAGTAATAATATCGTATTATATTTGATAAGTGGTATAGGTTAATCCTAAGTGTTCAATATTCTAGATAGATCTGGTGTGTTTGCTCAGTGTTGATCGGGAGTAATCACTGTTTTTGATGAAGCAATCTTATACAGAGCGGGTGTTTTGAAATGACACGTTATCCGGGAGAAACTTTTTAACTGTATTTTATTATCCTATTCTATACCAGAAAAAGGTACTCTCCGTTGCTCAGAGTCAGTGTTCAATATCATAGATAAATCAGGTGTTCGCAATAATACAGTATTACATCGGAAGAGGCAGACAATAACCCCAACGTTTCTTGGGAATGCACTAAAATAAATATAGGTTAAATTAAGAGGGAGTATTAAGAAACTCGGCGTTGCCCGGAAATAAATAAAAACAAATATAGATTTTATTTAAATTTTCTATAGAATGTGGGGAAATAATTAGGTGAATGATTGGCATCATTTTTATTTTTAATACATAAAACAAGATAGAAGAATGGGATGAGCGGGGGTGAAAAATGGGTGAGGGAGAGGGATGTAGAAAATGTAAAGGAAAAATTAACAGACGGATTGAGAGAGGCATACTGATAGGGCTTTTTATATAAAGATGTAATACACACTTTTAAACCTCTTCTATTTGTTTTCGTAGTACTGCACTATATACTATATAATTTAATAACAATTGTAATCTCAAATTCTCCGGTGTAGGCGCTTTGATGAGAATAAATTATTGTTTCATATTTCAAAGACCTTTTTTTACTCATTGGTGTCGTAAATCCGCCAGTGGTTTTGTAAGATATATATATATATATATATTTGTAGCAGTATTGGAATTCTAAACGTAAAAAATAAACCGGTCGAAACCATACAAGGAAAACGGATACATGTATATGTACACGTCTTCATCAGGGGGGAAATAAGTTGTTTTCAAATGTATTAGTTACATGTTCCTGGTTGTGTTCGTACCTAAACATGATAGTTTTAAGCAGCCTCTATCAAACAGACCTACATTAAGTATATTGAATGATTTGATAATTTTTACAGGTGAAATTACTTATGATGCGGACATTTATTTCTGTTTTGATTTATTAAATATTTTCTGTATCTTATCTAATGTATCTACCGTACTATATACATATATTTTCCTTTATTATATTATTTTATTTTATTTAATTCACTTCAATTTATATTAACTATCCAATGTATAGTAATGCCTATTAATTCGATCTTAGATTCATAATTATATAATTACATGATTTAATTTTATTAGAATTGTATACAGTTTATACTTTATCAGTATGGTTATTATTGTTGTTCTTTCTTAGTTGTTGGTAGCTATTAGAATTGTAATTTCTATTAACTTACTTTTAATTGAATTGGATTATTTATTTTTTATCAATATTAATTACACGTGTAATTTTTAATTGATTTAATATACCAATACATACAGCGGATTTAACAGACACCCAAGTAGAAACAGCACTAGCAAATTTTTTTAATCTTTTCATTCTTTTGAAGAATTTGGTTGACTGCATGAGAGTTGTTATGGGGATGGTACAGCACAAATTATGGATGAATTGAAAATAGAACCTAAAAGCATATTCCTACACAAGTTGGATGTTAGTAAAAGCATGAGACCAGATGAAATTCATTTAAAATACTGAAATACTTATCATGAAAGGAAGGTTTAATCAATGCAATCACCAAATTTTTTAGGAAATGTATGGCATATTAAAATATCCTATATATTTGGACAACAGCTATAGTAATATCGCTACATAAAAAAGGTTCGATGCATTTAAAAAGTAATTATAGACCAGTTTCTATAACACAAAGTTTGTGTAACGTATTTGAACATATAACTAGAAACGACGTATTAAATTGCTGAGATAGAGTTAATTATTCTGTGATTAGCTATACATATATATATATATATATATATCCTTTTACCTTTCTCCTTTGTTTGCTCTCTGCTCTCCTCCTAACTGATTTCTCAATCGCCAGATAGGGGTTTGAAGACCTGGTAATTTTAATTTCTGACTTTCATAGACGATTTAAAAGACCTTAGGGGAAGGCGGTTGGAGGGGTACCTAGAAAAACTGACCAGGTTATGATACCTCGACTTCCTTCCGTTGTAAATCATACAATTCCCCCTCTCTATATCTCTATATATATGTATTACTCTCTTTCCCACTCACTATATTGCCTACTGTTATAAATCCTGTAATCTCAACCTCTCTCTCTTTATATATATATAAATATATATATATATATATTAAATATGTCGTCACTCTCTTTCACCCTTAATATGCGTCTTAAATAGTTCATTCCCCCTCTCATCATATATGCATTAAATATGTTGTCGCACTCTCTATATTTGTATTGAATAGTGAGTGTGAATTTCTTTTTTTTCATTTTCAAAAATGTAATGGCCTCACTTGGATGCTTTAATAAACCCGGATGGTCGAAATAAAGTATTGCACCGGTGAGGAGGTCGAGTAGGGAAATTGAACACGCTCGTAAATTTGTGCTTATTTATTCGAAAAGTAAGAATGGCAAAAGTCAATTATCCTCGAATATAAGTCTATTAGAGCGGTCCATAAACATCCTACAATCGATTCAGTTAGCATATTAATGCAATGTCTCAAGTAGTAGCATTTCAAATATGTATCTCATCTTAATAACGTATCTACTACTACTATTGCTGACGATACTACTACTACGACCAATAATAATAATAATAATAATAATAATAATAATAATAATAATAATAATAATAATAATCGGAATTTTTAGATAGCAAAAATCTGTCTAAGAATGATGTTGATAATTTTTTTGTAAATGAACAAAGAGTCGAAGGAAAAATAGAAGGAGAATGTTGGAGCCACTAACACGTCTTAGTAGTAATTCGGCCTACTTGAAATATATACCCTACTTTAAACTGGATCCCTTAAAAACTGTTCGCATTCGCAGTCGACGGAAGTATTTAAAAAATGTCCCTAAGTCCCAAATTATATCCTAATAAGTGCGTTGTTTATCTACGGTTGAATCTAACATCATTCTGTTTGATTTACTGTATTGTGGTAATTTCTAACGCGGTCTCAACGAAATCTCTTTTTTCATCTTTAAACATTTCGTCACCGAACACTTTGCCAACGGACATTTACCCAACTGGACAGACTCTATATTTAACTTTTTGATGCACACATCTTTACTTTCCTTTACTTTATATTGTTTCTTTTTTTTCAGATTTGTGTCGGTAGCTTACAATAAGAAATACCTGTTTGCGCGACCGCAATTCCTGTTCGATTTCAGGTACCATGATGTAGGTACGATGGAGGTACGCGCAACGCCGTGGCACACCACGCTACTATAGTGAATTGAACACATAAGATATTCATAAGTATCAACTGAAACACCAAATAACTTAGTCAACTGTAAAAGTAGTTCCGAAATTGCTGGTAGCAATGTCACAGTTAAAGCTATTTTAGCTAACTTAAAAAAGTGGTACGGTGCAGTTGTATGAATGCAGCACACAGCGATTTCAACTGGTTAGAATGATGAACAGCTAGCTATTTAGTTAACTGTAAACGCTGTTCCAACAAGCGAAACCATACAAATCAATATGGCATAAAGAATAGGTCAATAAAGGCAGCAATTGTTGGTCCGGTATTAAAAAAATAAATGACATACCCACTTACTTCGCTTTCGTACAACCCCATTTAATGTTCTGGTGTGCATCAGTATTGTTGTAATACTTGAACAAAGCCAACCCCACTATTACCATCCATCGCCATTTACGTATATAATATACTGCTGGCACACACATCGGTTAGTGCAGTAGAAATGCGATTCTGACATGATAACATTTACCGGGATGAATTATAGGAGTCTTACCTCGACTAGAAGGGAACAGTGAGTACTGGACTATTCAGTATGCTGATTGCCACTCAAATCTCTGCGAAAACAATCAACCGTTTTCAGCTCGAACACCAATTAAGTTGTAAAGTTAACTGAATAGAGAATAGTTGATATCTTGACAGAATTATAGTCACCCAGAGTGCACAATAAACCAACGAGGATTCTTATAAGTAAAAGTGATGAATCATCTTAGTCTTAAAACGAAAAATAAGAATAAGATAATGTCAAAGATTCTACAGCTGGGACAAATATACCGACACAAGCTCATTATTTACGTTTATTCTTTTCCAGACAGATGTCTGACAAAGCCAGTGTTACGTGGATAACGCACCTCCTTTTAGAGGACACTGTCGGTGATTACAAACAAGTCAGCATGAGAGACTAAACCGCAGGCCGTAAACTGACGCAGCGGATGGGGTAATGCCTGTGATCGTATCCTCTTAAGACTATATAGAACCATAACTCTTTCAGACAAAAATTCATTCGGCATGTATGAAAAATGTTTTCATAAACCCAGGAAGTAGTCTGTCTTTCTTTCACTCGCTCACCGAGTTAGGAAGTAATAATGCTGCTACACTTTGCTCGTTTCCTGACATCGTAAATGAGGAGGGTAATGATACAGTGAAAATGAGGTATCAACGAACACGGCCCCGAGGCGAATATGTTAGACTTATCGCTGATAAACAGGGGGAGATAAACAGAACAATCTGAACAATAAGAATAAGTAGATACCATATAAAATATGAGCGATGCAGTCTAACAGAGAAGCTTATATTATAAATTATATTTCCCTTTTTATTTTTAATTGCTAAATTGTGAATTCAACAAGTTAAAATGGGAGATTATTAGACATATCTCAATCCTATACCTACAGAATATTTTAGCATGTATTTTGCGTGATAAAATATATAGACAGAAAGGATTTAGGGAAACCAAAGTTGATTTAATTAGTTTTAGTATAACCTGGATTATGTGAAGTCAGTGGTAAATAAAGGTATGTAATAGTAATAGTAGTAGTCGCCGTAGTATTGAGATTGTATATAGAATTGAGGTTCTGTGAATTGTATAGAGATAAAGTAAGTGATGATATTGAAAGTGTGTTGGCTGATGTCTTGATTGAAGGCTGTGAAATCTGGGATAAAAGGAAGGTGGTTGGTAGAACTTGGGTATTGAAGAGTTGTGTTTCTACTTCTTCAATTCCAATAGTCGTGGCTATCATGTTTGTCTGCTGATTTTGTCGTGATGTAAATGATGTTGTTGATTTTGATGTGTAGTCTGACCTTTTTAGCGTGTTGGTCTATGTGTATATTTCGTCAACTGGAAGGGGTCCATATTTTGTTGTCTATGAGTTTCTGAGGCAGTTTGGTGTATGGTTGGGTATTGTTTGTATGTGCATTTATGGTGTTGTTTGTAAAATATTTCATTAGTCTAAGTTTGCTTATGTGTTGGTCCATATAAAAACATATGTGTACCGGGTTGAAGTGTGGTTTAAGGCAGAATGATACTTTTTCTCTTCGAAAAAGGTGTATTGAGAGATTGTAAATTGAGTGTTTCTTTGTGGTGGTGTTCTCGTAGGTGATATGTGATTATTTGAATAGCCTTTCGTAAGTCGCTTATGTGTTTGACGATGGGGTATTTGACTAGTGGTTTGTGAAGTTTGTGATTTAACTTCTATATATATATATGCACACAAAAAACGAGAAAATAGAAACATAATGGAGATATGTAGATGATTATTTAAATCGTTTCAGAAAATGAAGACGGATAAACGTGTAGAGACGCAGTCAGAAAGAGAATACATATAACAAGGGGAATCACTGGCCAATGATATCAATAGCATGATCATGTTACCTCCTGGGCTGAAATACCTTCATTTTCTACGGTTTCCTTTTCATGGTAGACATTTCTTTTCGATAAATGCTGACAGTTTCGGTCATTTATTTAAACTGCATTGAACTTAGATGCGGGTGAAACTTGCGCACACTAGACGAGAAACTTCCTTTTAAGATTAAAGGAGAAAAGAAATTCGCCGCTTTATCTCTGAATTTTCGATATGCGCTGCAAAGTTGGCCCGCCGCCAACACGGTTGATTCAACTGAAAGTCGTCAGTTAACAGCGCGCATTTTCTTGTCTCATCCAACGGAAATCTTGATGAACGAAAAGAAAAATTACTGGTTTTATTTACTTTCTTTAGAATTAAGCGTTTACTGATTCTATTTCACTTGGTTCTAAGCCTCTCATGAGTGACAAAGGATCCTTAAGCATCGCTTATACATAACTTGTAATTATGAATGAATTAGATGCTGCCCACTAATCTATTATCCCTCAAGCGCAGATCCTTTTATATATGATGCGTTCTTCGCTTTGGTTAATGCCTGATGCGTTTGAAAAAGAAGATGTTTATCGTCAAATTATTTATAATTTTATATTAATATCTAGAATGGAGAACAAAGAAGTAACAAAATATGGCTCATTTTATTATGCTTATATGTATATTTATGCATATGATGAGTTGGATCTTTACACGGATTCTTCTGGATTTACCAATACATCTGAACCCCACACTACTTGGATTTCCATTTTTGGTGACGCCCCTTTTCACTGGAAAGATACCCGTTTGAACTTTATAACTTTTTCAAATTTCGAATATTGACATTCCTCATCTGTCAACTTATCCATCATTAACCTCCTCTGATGATAAGATTTTAATCGTTGAATAGCCTGGTTTAAGGAATTAAAGAGAAGAAAAATAAATGTTGTTATTCACAAAATGTCCTTGTTCTGAACAACCGAAGATTATGATGTGCTTCCATTTGCAGGTCTAATTATTTTCATTGACTTATCATATTTTTGCTCTATCCAGTATATTGAGCTTTGCTCAACGCTCTAAATGTCCAACGCTCTAAATGTGTAAATTTTAGTTATAAATGCTCATATAGTTATGCATATATATGTAATAGCAGGGCTACCCGCCGTTGCTGGGGTCCCAACACACAAAATAGAGTAAAAAAAAATAGTGTGTGTAACATCGTTATATTCCAACTTCAATGTCTGTTCCTCTCTCTGTAGCCGTCTCTTTATCTTTCTACCTGTATATTCCCTGGTCTTCCCATCTCACCGCCCCCTCTCCCCGCTGCCACCTGCTCACTGTTGCCTAAGGCAAAAGCTGTATATTCCCTCCACTTCTCTTCCATTGGCGAGGCCTTAAGTATGACATGTTCCTATTAAAAGTACAACCTATGTCTGCACCTTCTATATACGTACTTATCCGCGCCCCGTTGCGCATACTCTATACGTACCTATCTCCGCCCCTGTGCATATACTATATACGTACCTATCTCCGCCCCTGCTCATATACTATATACGTACCTATCACCGCTTCGGTGCGCATACTATATACGTACCTACCCCCCTCGTGCGCATACATAATAACTCATATCAATGCGCTCCTGGCGTATCAAAGAACAAACATCAAGTTAATTCATGTAGCTTCACTATCATAAAATAGAACTCATATTAATGCGACGCTGTTGTATCAAAGAACACATATGGGATCGTTGTGCCCCTGTTCAGGAAGTAGAAGAAGAAGAAGAAGAAAAAGAAGTAAACGTATTTGATAGCAGCGCAATACTACACAATCCCCCTAAAACGTATACTGCACAAGCTCCAGGTCGCATATTTGTGCTTGTTGGAAGCAGTACATATACAACATTACCTCCATACCTCTCAAAAAGGAGGAGGGGGTAATGTCTAGGAAGATGGTATCATGACAACAGAACAGATATTACACTAACTCCACCTCTCAAATGAGGAGGGGGTAATGCCTGGTAGGATGGTATCATGACAATAGAATAGGTACTACACTACCTCTACACTTCGACAGATACTCGTCTGACGAGTCTAGATCTGTTGAAAATTACCAAAAAACACCAAAGAAACAGGAAAAATGACCAAAAACATGAAAAACAACAAAAAACACATAAGAAAACTAAAACATGTAAAACACAAAAATTGGCGCCAAATAGAAAAAAATAACAAATAACAAAAAACATGAAACAAAGTTTTAAAAAACATAAATACCAAAAACGTATAAAAAACATCAACATTAGCGCAAAAAAGCAAAAGAAATAATTGACAAAAAACATTAAAACAGATGGAAAAAAAAAGACATTAACATTTGCGTAAAAACAAAAACTAAAAATTGACAGAAAACATGACAAAAATAAAATAACAAACAAAAGAACAAAACCCCAAACAAATAGTAACACTGGCGCAACAATGAGCACAAAAATAATATACATAAACACATTAAAAAACATGAAAACACACACAGAACAAAAAAAGAACAAATACAAACAAAAAAAGGCATCACAAAACATCTAAATTTCCGAAAAAAAGTAAAATTTAAAATATTGATGAAAATGAGTATTAAAAAAAATTCTTCCGACACCCCTCTCCACAAAATGGTGTTTCACTCACGCCAACCAACCTACATATATTTACTTGTAAGAAAACAAAAAAATTATCCCCCCACAATATTTTTTTGGGCTCTCCCCCACCCAAAGAAACATCTGTAGTTTAAAAAAAAATGTTAAATTCCCCCACCATCAAAACAATGTTTACTAGTTTGGAGAGCACAGGAACAGTTCAGCAGAGCATTTCTTTATTACAATTACTGGTATGAGATCAGGCCTACAAGCTTTGGATGTGTTAAGGTTTTTTATGATGTCTCTAGAATGGGGTGATAACCAGGTTATCACGTGTGGCTTCGGTCCGCAATGGAAATTTTGAGAGGGGGTGGTTATCAGAGCCCAAAGTGGAATTCGAGGCGAAACGATGGGCAAGTAGTTCAGCCTAATCAGTTGCTGTGCAAACGATATCATTGCGGTTTGATAGTGATGGAATCGTTGATTGACCATTGTTCACTACACTATTGTAGATTTTGCAGATATCGCGAGTACCTAGTTTCTGTGACTGAATGCGTTTTTTTTTGTTAACTCATTATACCTTCTCTTCGCTTCACCTATCACGGCCTACGCGATCGGGGACGCGGTTCGGAAAATCGACATTCCTATATAGGGAGTGAGCTAAGGAGAAATTATACGCAGTGTTGCCGGCTGCGTCAATAAGGATGTAGAATCCCAACTAGTCACGGTAGTGTGCATTAAAATCCCATAATACATGTATCTGGGCATTCGAGTCAATTGAGAATGCTCTATCCATGCTTTCCGAGACAGAGTTTAGCAGGTAACATCCTGGGTCGAAGGGGAAGGGTATGAGAAACATAAGTAACTGACGTTGTTATGTAAAGTCAATCTAAATCACATGTAGTCTTGGTCGTCCGATTCTAACCTATGTTCTGAAGTCAGTTGGGTCCCGAACATAAACTCCTAGCCCGTGCATATGTTTATCAGAGTTATTACGGTACAGTGGGATGTAGTCAGCCATGTCAAAGTGGTGAAATGAGGTTGAGGATTGAAGGTTTGTTTCACTTAGAGCTAGGATATCCAGTAAGGTTTTCAGGAGAAAGGTTTATACGTCGTTGATGTTGGTTCTAAGCCCCCGAATATTTGTGAATGCGAGCCTCAAGGGCGTAGGCGAAAGTGTTTTTGTTGGGTGTCTGGTTTAGGTTTGATTTTATTTCTTGTAATGACATGTTTGTTTTGATATAGAGTGGGTTGGGCAAGGTGGGTTCTTGGTTGGTGCCAATAAGCTCACACAAGCAGTCTATTAGTCGCGATTTGGTCCATGGGGGTTGTGGCCTCGGGAAATCCCACCAAAGATAATTACAGGGTCCCTTTCCACGCGCGACATGGAACATACACCTACGCACAGTAGTATGCAACTGCTGATAGAGAAGCCGTTCTTAGCGCTACCTAAGAGTATGGGGTCATGTCCTGTCAGTCGGAAACAGCAGTCAGACAAGCTGCTTAACCTGTACCCTCAACCTCTCAGAACAAGAGCGACCCTGACTGTTCATGTAAGTTGCCCAAATATAGAGAAAGATAAACGGCGTTCATTGCCCTAGTAAGGAAACAAGGCTAGGCACTGAGTGTTTTTTTTAGTGCAATAGATATTCGATTAATCGTAAATAGATAAAAATAATATATAAGTTCTATTGAAACACACACATTCACAACCACCAAGGAATTAGTCACACAGTTCGTTCATTAAACATAACACTAATATCAGTACGTGTTTATCTGTCATGTATATTTACAAATAAGACCTAATCAACGTAGGACTGCCTCTTAAGCTATACATCCTCATAGCACAAAGGTGTGTCGCTTGAAAATAACTCAGTTGAAAGGAAATACCGCGAAGCAAGTGTCAAAAAGTCACATGGGCCCTAAAATAAAAATAGTCTTGTATCACATATTGTTCTTGAAGACGTTAAGTATATAGAAAATTGTCGGATTAAAAACCCCATTAATTAATTTCGATTCATTCGAAAAACTAGAAAAACACTATATATATAAACATTAAATGTGTTTGTTTATAGAGGGTAAATAGGTTTGTGATTGTAGAGGTCGCGGCAAGATTAATAAAGGCTGTGAATATATTTACTATAAAACCCAGCATTTTCTTTAAAATATTAGAGATATACTGAAGATATACAGCATTTCCTTACTGTAAATAACGGGGTTCATTAATTGGGATCACATCACATTTAATATCACCTTTATTGTAATATATCTGTGGATCTTAAATCATCAGTTTCCTTGGAAAAATGTTTATGTTATGATCTATTGAGAATCAATTTCGATTGAGGAGTTTATGTTTCTTATTGCATGTCATTAACACAATGGATATAGTAAATTTTAATCAGGAACTACTTTAAACATTGACGTGTATATTATATATATATATATATATATATATATGTATATATATATATATATATATATATATATATATATATATATATATATATATATATATATATATATATATATAGGCAAATGATATAAAGAGGCATCAAGAAAGAGAATTGGGACAACACACACAGTAGTTATATCCACCAATTTGACCATTATACTAAATGTAACATTCGAAAAATTGTAAAAAAGAGTATCATCAAACAATCAAACAATATGTGTTAACTAATAACAATGAAAACGGATGCATACTACACACCCACACAATATATATATATATATATATATATATATATATATATATATATATATATATATATATATATATATATATATATATATATATATATATAGTTGTATGCCTTTCTTATATCGGTATTTTAATTAAATCATTGGTTGGGGTATATATATATATATATATATATATATATATATATATATATATATGTAATATATATATATATATATATATATATATATATATAGAGAGAGAGAGAGAGAGAGAGAGAGAGAGAGAGGGAGAGAGAGAGAAAGAAAAAAGTAAGGGAGAGAAAGAGTATATGGTAGTGCATCATCATTGCAGTTCAAACGAGAGAAACATTGATATTTGAAGAAGTGAGACTACCAACATTTGTAAAACAATGTTATTAAAATTAAGAGTTTAATTTCTTAACGATTGTTTAAAATTTAAGTTAAATTTAATTTGTCATTCCGAAAAAGGGGGAACAACTATCATAATAGTGTATGAATTATCCCTTCTATAACAATGTATATCTCCAATATATAATTTCCCTGCTGAGAAAGATTTTCAACACCTTTTTAAAACTTTTTTTCCTTACTTTTTGATATTTATTTTTCTAATTAGGTTTTAGTCAATTATAATTAATATCCAACATCTAACTGGTTAATTGTTTGTTTGTTTTTTCTTTCTTTTTTGTTTTTGTTTTTGTATTTCTCTCTTTCGTAATTAACAGGGTGATAAAATCACTAAAAACCTTTTTATAATAACCTGGCAACCCTGTATAAGTATGTAATTCCAACAACATACACATAAACAAACATATACAAAACAAAACAAAGCATATACACGTGTATGCATATATACATCATTTAATTTTTAGAAGGTAATATTGAATCTATATAATAAGTGTATTATTATATTCTAGTTCTTTATTATTACATTTTTGATAACTTAATAGTGCATACGACAGTGAATGTGAATCTCGCCTGCATTTTGCATATTAAATTCATGGTTATAATTTTGACTATTATTGTTATTAATACTTTTATTTTATAATACATTTTTTAATTAATTTATTTTTCCCTGTAATCAGTATTTTGGGGGGATAGGGCAATTGTACTTCCATATACAAAGTGTGTTGTTTTATTAATGATTCTTTAATCTATATATTTTAAACTGATTCAAATTTGCTTAGAATTGTATTAATGCAACGTGTGTGGGGTGAGGTCAAATACAATATATAAGGTACTATATATTATATTATATTATGCATGAGGAACTCACTTAAGCCGTCTATTAAGTTCAGGGCGTAACTTAGAGATGAATAGAGTTTCTTTAATTCGAGGATTTCCAATGTCCTTTTCCGTTGTCAGGAGGTTTACTTTGATAGGTCTTTTAGTGTTTTGCATGTGTTAAGGTGCTTGCAAGAAGGTTGATACTAGTGTGTGTGTGTATGTTCCTTAATCATAATGTGTAAGAGTCTCATGGTACTACCTATGTAAAGTTTGTTGCAGATAGCGCATTCTAATCTGTACACCGATTATATGCGGTGAGAAATGCCCGTAATATTTATTAGACAGTTAGTCAGGGTGTACGGTGTTGGGGTATTTGTGTGTAGCTAGCTGCTTCCTTAGTTATGGACCCGAATGGGCAAGCTCTATGTTCAAGCCATCTGTTCCAACGGCCTTGCAGATTGCTGTTGTAATAAGGTGATTGATGGTTGTGGTGGGTTATCCATTCAAATCCAGCACGTGATGGAATTGCTAGTGCAGACGGTTTTGTCTGCTAATACCCTACACTTGTCCTGGATGCGTGCTATTTTATTCATCAGATATTCTATTTTGTTACTTAGAAGGAGGGCCGACTTGGAATGCACAAAGATGTTTCTGCTAGCTGCCTTCCTGTAGAATTTTGTTATAAGAGCTCCCTCATAGTAACTTTTAAGGATAAGATCTAGAAATGATAGGGATCCAGAAGCATTAGGGTGCTCAACAGTGAACCGTATACATGGGTCTGCATTCGAAAATGTGGTGTAGATATTCTCAGCTTCCTCACGTGACGATGTTAGGATCAGAACTTCCCCGATTTATACCAATCACATATGTGTATATAAATATATTTAAGAACATATTTGTTGAACTTTGTTTTCTCATGTAGGACGCCCTCTGGTGTAAATGTGGTATTGTGGTGAAATGATTCTAATTAAATGTCGGATATATATATATATATATATATATATATATATATATATATATATATGTGTGTGTGTGTGTGTGTGTGTGTTTATCCCTTTATACTAAGGATGCCCAACGACACCTATGTCCCCCACTTTTGATTGCCTTGTTTGTGCCTAATTTGTTTAAGTGTAACCATTTTACGTTTTTGCAAATAGATAATTCAAAGTGTAATATGTTTTCTCACTCCGATTTGTTGTGTACGTGTATAATCCGTTATCAACAACGTAGCTCCGCCGTTGTCTAGGGAGAACATAATGTGTGTTTCTAGTTATCCTAGCCGCCGCGGGACTAGCGACGTGAGTTACACGTCTTGATGTGATTTATAGAATTGGATCAGTTTCCTTTCCGGATCTGGTGGTGTACTTTAATTATCAGTTTAAGTGACGATTACATCGTATGGAGTTGAATAAGAGGTGGATGCATGCCAGTAGTTTATGCATTCGACGAGCATCCGAGTACGAGTTCGTGTTCCTGGGACTTTTCTTTTAATTGCATATCGAGCCAGAGACAGTCAAGGATAGACGGATACAAAGAGAGATAAATATCAAAATATTAATTGTATATACTTGCATTTTCCCGTTACTTTAATATATATAATTACGTTCATTCTATATGCATACATTATATATGTTTTGCGATGTTAATGATATACAACACATAGTACACAGAAGTCAGTGTAAAGTTATCAAAAACTTGTTTTAGTAGAAAACTGCATAATTATGTAGGTGTATGAAATAATTACTTACCTCAAACCTGATTCGCAATTATTCCATAAATAAGAGTAAAGTAGGAATGAAAGTCGTCATATAGTTGGATATGTAAAATAAAAATAGCAGTGACGATCAGAAACTAAAAATAATAAGTATGAAATAAATTAATCTCAAATCTTAAATCGGTTCGTCATCTTTGGCGCGTATCTAGTCACCGCAGCTCCGAATCAACGGTAACTGGCCTATTGCGTGTGAGACCACTTAGGCCAGATTATACATGCATCAGCTGATATTCTCCAATCGTCGCCTATCTTAATACGTATCAGGTTTAACATCAGTAATCTTGTTCGATCAGGTGTATCAATAAGACCAAATGAGTATTTGAAATACATATCATGTCTATCTTTCTATCTCTCTCGTTATCTCTATCTCTTTATCTAGTAATAACAATTAAGATATCTATTTGTTTTATTTTATATTATTATGATTTTTATTGTTTTATTTTTCATTTATTTCATTCCATAGCTTAATCCCAATATCTAAGTATTTCCATAGAAATCTGCTAAACATATTCATCGACATTCAAATAACCGCAATGACAATAACACTGCCTCTAGCCAACCATATTGTTTGGTTTGAGTTAAATACAACGGACATCTTAAAATTGTATTCTGACATGGTTTTAATAAACCCTAGTTTCATTATGTTATCTTGTAATATCTTACAATATACATACTACCAATATGGGCAACGGTTGTGTTTATATATTATCTATTGTACATCAGGTTTAAATCGTTAATATGGTGTTACTCTAGATTGCTTATTCTAAATACACTTACTATTATTTGTAAAACTTGGTGAATCCAAAGAGTTTTTGAATTTCAGGATTTGTGAAATTTCATATAAGTTTGATGTTTTATTGAATATAAAAAATATGAATTAATCGTTAAATGTACTGTACACATTATTTTATCGTGTTTATGTACATCAATATAGTTTTGGCGACACTCTAAAACATATTAATATAAATATTATTTTATCGTCTTAACGTACATCAATATAGTTTTGGCGACACTCTAAAAACATTAATATAAATATTTAATCGTCATTTCTGACGAATACGGTAACGAATAATTTGGTGATACTAAATAATATTTAAATAAATTCATACATATTATCTAACACATAATTCTTTAGATTCAAATAGGTTAGTAATATTTAATCTATAATAAAACAGTATCTAATATAAATGAGGAGTTTTTCCGTCTGGGTGTCTGTCCGTCAATCACAATTGTATATATGTAATGAATACGAAATTATGGAGAATACTTAATTTAGATAAACTAATATTCTAATTTAATCTAATTAAAGATCTTTAGATACCCCATAAAAAACACATCACCATGCTAGCAAACACTTTATGGGGACTCTCTATCAAATAGAATGGATGATCAAAGCGAAACCAACATTCTACAGCCTTTCCTCTATTTACCACTGAAAAATTCATAGTTCTAAAAGCAATCAACACCAATCCCGAGTTTGCATGAACTTAAAACCGAAGTCTTGTAAAAAATGTTCATTCAAAAGAAGAGTTTTGCTAGCCTAGTGGGCTGACAACAATAACATTACATAACTCACCAATCACCCTGTAAAAACCAGTGATCTTCATGAAATGTAATGAATAACAAAATAAAGAATAACAATAAAAACACATATAAAATAAGAACTTCCAAAGTTATACTTATTTTTTTATGTACAACATAACCCCCCCCCCCCCGAATAGATATTAAAATACTACAACCACAATTGCATTACCCTTAACAATTTCAATATCACCTAACCCAGTCACTCACAGCTACAACATTAATGAGTAAATACCCAATCAGTTTTTAACTTTTCTTTCATGGTAAATACATGAGGTCTTCTAATTAAGCACCTCGTAATATAACTATTGACCCCACAGAATTTGAAGAATTATAGATGGTTAAAACCTACCACCTTGCCTCACATAGACCCTATACTAGATTTATGAACCTTATTAGTTAAAGCAAACAGAATTAACTAAAGGCATTTACACAAGCCGTGCATATCATAATGATAGTTAAAGCATTAGATATGCTTAGATGAACCCTTTCACTGACTAAATATATCCTCTATCAAAGTCCAGCCATTACATAACAATTAATACACTTACCCCTCTTATATATATATATATATATATATATATATATATATATATATATATATATATATATATATATATATATATAAGATCATATATATATATAATTTATAAAAATACATTTCCGAAAATACTAAACTATGAATAATAAGCAAACAAACATTTTAAATAATAAATAAATAAAATAATTTAATTAATCGAACCCAGAGACTAACTAATAAAATTATGACACAGTTTTGAATCAGGAAAACAGACAACACCCATCATAAATAATAAAATCAATGTAATATAAGCCTCATATATTATTTAAACCCTGACCCAGTATTTATTTTAAATACAACACATGTACATAAAACAGCGAACAGATTAAAACCTTTAAAACACAAAACTTAAAATAAATAAAATAATATATTCGATACACAAATTCAAGCCCGGTATAACCATCAAAAATAAACGTTAATATTACAACGTTTAAACGACTTATTAAAACGCTTCCACGCCTTTGTATGTTTACTTTTAATGACACCGGTAATCTACCATCTACGAACAACACCTTACATAAAGATAAAAATACCAAGCTCAAGAGTTTAAATAAATAAAACAGCTAGAGTATCAAATAAAAACCTTCTTTAAAAACTATAAATCATAAATAAAATAAAACTGAGTTCATTCCCAACCAATATATATTTCCAGAGTGACTTTCCTTACATGGTACATGTAAGGAAAGTCACTCTGGAAATATATATTGGTTGGGAATGAACTCAGTTTTATTTTATTTATAATTTATAGTTTTTCATCGATATAACGCAATTTCTTATCGTGATTTGACCTAATTCAGAGCGCTGACTATTCTACTCGGCATAGCATTAAAAATAAATGTAAAAAATCAGCCCATCTGAATGAAACCGCGGTATTTCTGAAATATGTAACATATAGATTTCAAATAAAGTGTAAATATATAAATATATATGTATATGTATATGTATATATATATATATATATATATATATATATATATATATATATATATATATATATGTGTGTGTGTGTGTGTAATGTTATACGTTTCGTTCGAAACACTTAAAAACGTGTTTACCTTTTTGCAGCCAATTACAAAGATAATTACATTTATTTCTGCTCATATACAATTTCAATTAACATTCGTTGATTTTTAAGTATATTTTAAATGTCGAATAACGTTCTTTTACTTTTACTCACGACACTTAAAAGTAACACACACCGGCGTGGCTAAACAGGTTACTTATCATGTTACTTATATGCGTTCAATCGACATTTTAATAATATATATTTAACACGTGGTGAATATTAACCTTCCTGATATTGTCGTTTTACACTCCTACTTGCTTTAAACAGTAGTTACCGACCGACATCTCAGATTTGTCTTGGGATTTACGTGACTAAAATAGTAATTAATTACCACCTTAATTTGCGCAATTAACATCAACATTATTTCATTTTTTATTGCACAATATATATGTATCTTTAGTGTCTAAACTAAAATGTAGATTCGTTACAGATCACCCACTTTCAGTCACATTTGACTACCCACGAGGGCAGAGTTAGGCACAACGTAAATTCTTATTGTGTCTGAAATCCATCAACATAAATAAACATGTATGCATTCTACAAGGAGTTGCTTTGAATGGCAGACGATAGAATAGGTAACTGCCCGACCCGAAAAAAAGTAATATTTTCCATAATCGGTCAGTGAAAGAGATACCCTTCTACACTGTGAACATTTCTATTTTGTTCAACTCAGAAGTAATCTTATTTGTGGTGTAATTCATTCTTTTCCCGTGTAACGTCGGCTGCCGGGCCCAGCTAGTATAACAATAAATATAAAAATATATTCCCTGTGCATTCCTGTTAAATTTACAACTATAAAACATACTACAAGTAATTAAAAACATGTATGGCGATAATACTTTGGAACGGTACCTACATATGTAGAAAGGGAAAACAAATAGACTTTACTAAATTGAAAATTTGTTTCTATGAAAAAAAAACTGATACTATTTTGCTAAACTGATTTACGAGTATATTATTATTTTCAATTTTTATGTTTTCTTATTTTTTCACGTGAACATGCATTACTCCGGTTACAAGGTGTTAGTCTCTATATAATATACAGCAAGGAATTATTCCGGTTGCGGTTATTAATTTAAGTGACCACTAATATTCTGAGTACCCTGTTTGATATTTTAGTTCTGGCTATGAAATAGAGTGTTACTGTTTCTAATATCTCTGCTGTTAATTTCGAGAATCATTTCCGATGTAAATTCTATTGTGTTGACTGTCTTTCTTTGCAAATATCATAGTTGGAAATATATTGTCAATGTAATAATTCTACTTAATGTTTTTAACGGCAGTTGCATTTGTGTTTTTTAGTTATCTTGAAGGGACTCTTCATTTAAATATATGTCTAACGAAACAACTATATAAAGGATTGTTGATGGTGGAATGCGTAACTTTGAATTGTAAGTAAACGTGTCCAATATTAATATAAGAGAGTTAAGAGAAATGTGGAATTAAGCAAATAATACTTAGTTATGTTTTACTGACCTTGTTTTATTGGAGTCATTTTAGTTCTGTTTTTTTGTTGTATCTGGGCGACATTTACTTAGATTATAATCATTTCACTTAAGGCTAATTTGGTAATCCTTATATAACTCGTGCTTAACATTTGTAAATGACCTAATGTATCTATTTTCTTCGTTATGAAACTGTTGTTCGTGATGGTATACATACTGTACAAGTTACGTTGTATTTTAGCGGGCATTAGATTAAATACACTTTAAATTAAACAGATTTTTTTTCTTTTTAATGTGTAGAACTCTGGTAGAATTATGAATACTTTTTACTTGCATAATGAACTAAATCTGAAAAAGTACCACAAGTGTGACTGCTATTCAGATAATAAAATAAATAGTTGATATCAACCATTTTTTCTAGAATATCTAGTTCTAAAAATTAACAAACCACGATATAGCAGTAAAAGTTCCGTGTTTCAATAAATATGTTATTTACTCTTTGTACGCGTCGTGTACGATTTAAATTGTCATTTCGTTTAATGTTTTAAAATTATCTAGCATAATTCTAATAATTTTGCATAATGTAACTAGCAAACAAGCTGCAGACGCCGAACAATATTTATTAGTATTAATTATTGCATGTTCTTACATCTTTCTTTACTATCATGTTGCTCTGTATTATTCATTGATATATCTATTCGGATCCACACACACATATAGGCTTATTTATAAACACCCGTAGAGAACAACATAACAAACCAACACTATATTAAAAATAAATAAAACAATAGCAACACGAAAACCCAAACAAACATATAAATACGAAAAAAAGAATATATAAAAGGAAACAGAAGAGAAAAAATCATATTAACACGGTTTGGTTAAATAAAGAGTAAGTATAAACTCGTAGTTAATAAAATGAATTCCGTTCTCTAAAAGTATCATTTGTTGGGCAGCCATTGAATTATTGGCTAAACAATAGACACATACAATAGATATTGTAATCAACCTGAAAATTATAGATGACCATAAAATTCAATCAACGTCAATATAAAATCGTGAATAATTCTGGACATAATTCCCAAACGTTATTTTGCACTAATTCTCATAGCATAATAAGATGGCGATCGAATAATCATAATAGTCTAATATTTATTTACTTTTATCTTTGCTTAAACTTTTATATGAGGTGGAATCGGTGACATACGTGCGTCTATTATCCCACGGCCCTGGAGACAACCGTTTACCAAGTATTCACATTTTATAACAGTTTGAAAGATCCCAACATTCTTGACATACTTATAATAATCGATCTATAATAAAGATACAACAACTACCCTACTCCTTCTACTACTACAATTGATACTAGTTGCTTCACCCACTAGAATTATACGGTGTATCCGGCCGGTGATATTTGATGATGCACCTTTATTTTAATGTGCCCGACATCTTCTTTGCTTGGAATGACTGTCAAATTTACTTTCATGCTTTCTTATCTCCATTTTCGTCAGCAAATATGCATATTTACTCAATACTATTGTATTGCGTAATTTCTCATTAGTAATGCGGTCTCTGCAGCATCTCATTCACACTGATGACGTTATTCCTGATAGTCCAGCTGTGATGACACAAGACTCACATGCATAAAGGGGGCCACACGTGCTTTAAGTCGCTTTAGTTTTCATTGGTGTCGTTGTCACTACATTCGCTTAATTTTGGTGAATGCGTTTGATCTTACTTTGATTTCGATCATAAACCGTTGGTTATCATAGGTCTTTAAAACGCTTCAAAGTAGTTAATTCATCTTCGCTGACTGTCATATTCTTTGTATTACGTGGTTTAAACTGTTTATTAAACTCTGTTGTTTTTCTTAGCGCAGATCTCCATAAAAGATCAACCATTGATACAGTGTAACGTGTAATCAGAATATCTGTGTTTAATAATCATGTTTGCACTTGTTAGTTACATGTTTTGGGTCCTTACGGTCATCTTGCTTGTTGCTATTGTATTTTTATATCGATACTATTGTACGCTCTCGTCTTAATCTTATTCTTCATGTTGGATTTTGTTCATCTTTTGTGATAGACATGCAGTAAAAAGAAAGGATTCAGTTCGAAAATCAGAAGAAAGTTATGGACTACGATCGAAACCAACTTGTAGAAAGTCGAAGAGTACAATCGTAAAAATATTGTAAAAATACCAACAATCAAAATCCGGACAAGAATACGAATCTATTAAAATGAGTCAAATAACAACGTATCCACATCTACCGAGCACATCTGAATTACTCTTTGCATACCTTAATATCTCTTACTATGACACTTCAATGATGGCATCTTATATGAACAATGCTGCAATATTTTAAATATCAGACACTTTCCGTCAAATTGATCAGCTTGTATTTATATAAGATAAGATTTGTTGTCAGTAGCAACACACTTGGTGTCTTCATTCAATTGTTATTGCATATTGTAGGTAGTATCCGTTTATTCATAGGTATACCTTTCAATGAGGTAGTTTTTTTTTTCATTCATCTAATATATAAAGTAGATACGATTTTTCCCCTGTACCTTCTCGGAGTATAGGAAAATAACCACATGCATCACAGGCTAATAAATGCACCACTATACTACACTTATTAGTTTTAGTGAATTTGTTATTATTTTTCCCAGCTAACACTAAATATTAAATTTGGACCGCGATCTCCGACTCTCCCACACACCAACTCCATATAGGTGGTAGCAACAACTTTTCTTCCCTAACAATTATATACTGCCACTCAACTCATCGACACCGGGAACAAATAAACACAGTTTACTTTTCACAAAACAGTCCGTCCTTATTTATTATTTGCCTGGTATTAATTTACTACATAATATAAAACAATACGCAAATACTTAATGACCGCTCCCGTTCACTTCGATGATATTCCGCGAATATCAGATTACGTTATTTCTAATTCTACCTATGACTTCTATGTTAAAATTCATCCCGGATTTCAGCGAATGGAATTAACGAACACAGTTCCTGTTACATTTAAGCATTCAACATGGCGGCTACAATTTCTTGATCGAATCGACTTGCTATTTAATTCAATAAGCGCCAAGATACTGGTAGACCCCTACACATTTACATTTTCAAAATCATACACCTTTAACACGCATATTATAGAAAACTGGCCAAATAAATGAGCTAAACCTTGTAATTTTTTAACTTTATATTTGTCGGCAGAAACTGCCAATAAACAAGTTTAAATTAATTCGCCTATTTCCACATTCATTTTTATCTCGAAACCGTGGCGCGTTCGATCCCATTCTACTCTACCACTTTTTATTATTATTTTCTTAAATTTAAAACATTCAGCAACACGGTAGAGGGGGGGGAGAACAATTTCAGTACTGTCGGGGAAACAGGGGGCATAGAGGGAGTTCCAGAGGCCAGCAGCACGAAGAAAATAAGCTATTTGAGTAGAAGGCTCTCCGGCATCTGGGAACTTCCACAGTGAAGGAATGTAGATTATGTTGATTGTCGAGTTAGTCTAGTGAATTTACGTCGAGGGGGCACCAGAGTAGCCAATTCATCGGAGCATAATCCATTGAAGTATTTGTAAAACACGCACAAGGATGCTACATTGCGGCGGAGAGACAGAGACTGGAGCTTGGTTGACAGTGAGAGACCTATTAGTTGGCGATTCTATTTTGGACATTGTCAAGGAGGGAGAGACTAGTAGATTATGCACCAGCCCAGATGTGACAACAATACTCCATGCATAGGCAGATGGTGGCTTTGTAGAGATACAAGATAATGTTAGATATGAGGAGTTTACTAGCACGGTAGAGGGAGCCAATCTTCTTTGCGGTAGCCTTGGTAATGTTTCAATGTATTTGTTCCAATTCATGTTAGCTGTGGTTAGGCCGAAGAGTTTGAATGATGAACTTTCAGGTAGGGTGTATTTGCCATCACAATCGGTGGTTGGAGAGGTTCGTTGTAGTTATTGAAGGAAATAAGCTTTGTATTAGCGGGATAAAAGGTTAACAACCATTTATGACCCCAAACCACAACAGCCTGGATGTCATTTTCTAAAGATTCAGCCAATGCCTCGGATACCATCGCGTCGGTTTTGCCAACATAGCGAGAGTAAAGCATGGTTTCGTCAGCAAATAATCCACTCGCAGACTCTATGTCATCAGGAAGATCGTTTATATAGATCAGCAACAAGAAAGGTCCAATGATAGATCCCTGGGATACACCAGCATTTATGTCATGCTGCTTCGATGAACGGACATCAAAGAAAACCGTGATGTTCTTTTGTCTAGGAAGGATCTAATTATATCAAGTAATTGCCTTGTAATACCGTATGAGCGTATTTTCAGGAGAAGCCTTTTATCCCATTCCTTGTCAAAGGACTTGGATATATCAAGCGCTACTGCCTTGGCTTCGCCTGCCTTGTCGAGTGTATGATACATGCGTTCAGAGATGACCGTTAGGATGTCTGCAGTAGATAGTGCTTGTCTAAATCCATACTGGCGGTCAGAAAGAAGTTTAACATTTATTAAGTGCCGTACAATCGCTAGATTGATTAAGGATTCAAAGATCTTAGCAAAGATCGGCAGCAGACTGATTGGGCGATAGTTCTGAGGATCGGTTCTATTCCCAGAACTCTTTTAGACTGGTACCACAGAGGCAATTTTCTAGTTATCGGGGAAGCAAGATTCAATTAGGCATTTATTGTAGAGTTTGGAGAGGGCAGGGGCTAGTTCAGTAGGGCATTTCTTTATTACTATTACAGGTATTAGATCAGACCCACAAGCTTTGGAGGGGTCAAGGTTTTTTATGATGTCTCTAACCTGGGATGGGTGATGACCAGGTTATCAAGTGTGGCTTCGGTCCGAAAAGGGAATTGGGGGAAAGGGGTGGTTATCTGAGTCCAAAGTAGAGTTAGAAGCGAAGCGCTGGACAAGTAGTTCACCCTTATCAGTGGCCGTGCAAACGACATCATTGTGGTTTGATAGTGGGGGAATCGTTGATTGTTTATTATTCACTACACTGTTATGGATTTTCCAGAAAAACGCACCCAGTCAACGAAACTATCTGTGACTGGATGCGTTTTTTTGTTAACTCATTATACCTTCTCTTCGCTTCAGCTATCACGATCTTGCAATTATTTATTGACTCTATAAATGTATGTCTATTAGTAGCTGATTCATGGCGGCCGAATTTACGGAATGCCTGTTTCCTCTCAGAAATAGCAGCTGCACATTCAGAGGTGAACCATTGAGGAGAGTGGGGCTTGCTAAAGAATTATCGCATGGGGACATAGGCGTCAATGCCTGCTTTGACCCATTCAGTTAATTCGTTTGCACACTGGTCGGCAGGGAGTGAGAAGGTTTCCTTCCATGGGGCGTCACTGATGTTATATCTGATTGACTCAAAATCAGCCTGCTTGTAGTATCTTGTTGTTTTGAGCAACGGTTCATCAGCTTTTGGACGACTTTTTAGAGTGATATGTATCATTAGCACAATGTGATCAGCATTCCCGAGTGGGATATGGGATTTCGTCACACAAGTCTCGGGCATTGAGGTCAATAAAAGGTCTAGAAGTAAGGCTTGTTGGTCTACTTGATCGGGGATACGGGTCAGAAAATCGACAGTCTGAGAGAGGGATTGAGCTAAGGAGAAATCATACGTAGTGTTGCCGGCTGCGTCAGTAAGGCTGGAGAATCCCAACCAGTGGTGGTGGTGGACATTAAACCCCCCAAATACATGTATCTAGCCATTCGAGTCAATTAAGAGTGATCTATCTATGCTTTCAAAGACATAGCTTAGCAGAGTACAGTCCTTAGTCGACGGGGAACGGTATCAAAAATATAAGTAACTGACGCTGTGTTGTAAAGTCAATCTTAAGCACCTGTAGTCGTGGCCATCTGATTCAAACGTATGTTCTCTAGCCAGGGGAGGGTGTTACGAACATAAATCTCGATATATTAACTTTGGTTTAGGTGTAAAATGCTTAACACATTTGTCATTGTTATAATTTCAATCACACACATTCTGATCGCAGACAATCAAATATGTATATATATATATATATATATACCATTTTTTGAATTGTTAAGTATCTTTTATTTATTATATATATATACATACACGCACGCACACACACACACACATATATATATATATATATATATATATATATATATATATATATATATATATGTATGTGTGTGTTTATATTGAATACGAATTGCACAAAATATACATCTATCAAATCAATTCATCATCAAGTTTTCACCTGACTTAAAAGAAAAAAATCATCGGAAGATTTCAAGCAACTTATATGTACTGATACATATATATTTTTATATAATATATATATATACATATATATATACATATATATATATATATATATATATATATATATATACATATATATATATATATATATATATTGATAACTTATTATCTTTAAAGTGGTTTGACAGGTTGTTATGTTGGCACTTTCTCTCCACAAGGGGGCAGATTCGAGCCTACATCATTCCGGTGGCTGGCGACCATCACCAATCAAGGCACACAATGTAAGGGGGAGGACGTACAACCTATGAATCGCTGACCAAACGCCGATACAGATTACGGGCTAGAAACCAGATAGTAGCTGCCCAAAAGACAATATATAAAAAGTTTAAATGCATCAGTACAAAAAGAAAAAAATATATATTGTTAAGAATATTTGATTAAAGTTTTACGGTTTCGAATGATCAAGCGCTAAGCGTATGTTTGGAAAATAACAAGAACCATCATCTGGTTGTGAGACTTAAATTTGTGAGTTTTGGATCTTGTAGTATCATACGAAGGTTGCGATATCTGCCATATCTGTTAGATTTACTTTGTTCCGGAGTGTTAATTCCTGTCACAATCTCATCGATGGGCTAAAAGGAGTGGTCATGTGTATAGCATGTGGTTGCATCTAATGGTATACACATACATTTACATCATTAAAGAAAAAACCCCTGAATATATACATAGTTGAATATAATAACATATTGAAGCATAAACGCATTCGTTACAATAAGTGGATATGACAATAAATATTTCAAAATAGGTTATGCCATGGAACAAAACCCAAAACGCCAATGGAGAAAACTGAAAGCAACTTCACCCCACTCTTTACATAACTGTTAAATATGGAATATATAAGAATTTATTCGAAAATAATTAGTTACATTGAGGATTAATCAAAATATGACGCATATCTTTCTCATGAACACAAATCAAAATAAAAATGACTTTCAATTATTTTGCTAGTCTTTTAAAACGATGAAGGCAAAATATAGAAGGTTATTCTCAGATCGCATATAAATCCGAACAAAGTACGGGAGAATATAACTATAAAAAAATGTTCTACGTTTCGAAATAAATTATGCCCAAATAAATTTACTATTTTACGTCACACATAAAGAAAGAATGTCATAACTTCACGCTAATTGACGAACAGATATTCTTTAATATAAAATCACTGGTAAGTATTTCCTCAACACTTAATGAAAATGATACAGGTCATTCAAATGCAATCCGAACCCTTATAATAAAAGTCTTCTGAATATTATGTAACGCTGTCAATAGAATTTTGAAGTAAATAACTTTAGCTTTGATATTACAATTGCATTATTTAAATAAGCACTTTTCCTTATACAACCGTAATGTATTTGACATTTCTGTCGATTAGGAGTTAACGCCCTAACAAATATTCAAAGGATACTTACTCGTCAAATCAATTTAGTTGAGTGTTTCCCTTAAGTGGTTTTAAAATGATTGCTTTTAGACACTAGAGGACGACTTCAAAGTTAGAGATCTCTCTGACAAAACTTGATCGATGTGAATGATTGAAGTTTCTATTTTAAAACACAGATAAATGAATGTGTCCTGCTCAACATCGATGTTTATGATTTATTGCTTTTGCAATTCTTATTCACGTTTATATAAACAAATGAGCATATATTAATATTCGGCGAGAGTAATCAAAACAATATAGTCATGTGACACTTAATAATTGTTACACCAATAGTTTGAAATACTTCGTATTCTATCAACTATTCCCATATCAGGGTGAAGCTATTAACAGTATGAAGGAAACAGAGCAAATCACTTAGTCTTACATCTCCAAATACATTTTCGCAGGTTTATCTAATAAAATAGTGATAGATTAATAGGAACATGCTGACACCTTTATGTATTTGGAAACATATTAAAAGAAAATTAATGTATATTTCCTTCGCATGTTGGTTTAAAAGTACGCATTCCTTTGCCGATGATGAGTTTTCAAGCAATCGACCAATACTTCCTATTTCTACTAAGGTAGAAAACCAGGTTACGCGTGAAAACAATTACAGTATATATTTGACAGTTATATGAAAAATAACATACACATATACGTTACAGAATCCGTAATTAGATAGCATCGAGAGAAGAGTTAACGACATCAGCCGTAGTCCGAATGATAATTTTTTTTAACGGATTCTTTTATGTCAAATTAAACGCTTTTTTTATCAAATTGCATTACACTACTTTATGAACAAAATTGCTAAAGTGCGCCAAATTATATTCTTTTTTACACCCGATATCTAAATGGTTTTCTTTCAGAACTAGCTATTCTAACAAGAAGTGTTCCTGCACACAACATCATTATTTGCCGACGGAGGAAAAAATAATAATTTTTACTACTACTATTACAAAACTAATAATAAAAGTTATGAAAGTGTATCTTACTGCAAATATTACAACAATTTATGATAATTTGTATACTATTACTACTACAAATTGTACTATTACTACTGCTGTTATTGACACTGATACTACTACTACTACTACTACCAGTATTACAAATTATAATAGTAATACTGATGATACTAGAACTACTACTTCTATCAATGACAATAACATTGATAATACTACTGATAGTATTAACACTTCTAAGGATGCTACTATTAATACTAATTATTATACCATTGTTAATAAAAAAAATATATGACTACTAATAATAATAGTTATGTTATTAATAATTCTACTACTCTCAAATCCACTACTACTATTACTACTACGAACAAATATTTGTAAAATTATTTAATCAATTTAAAAAAAGTATATTCAAAGTATATTCATATTATTGGAAGATATACAATTACGATGCCAGATCGGAGAACATACATGAACCAAACGATAAGAGATAGTAAGGTACATTTTACAGGGAAGCCTTTATTAATCATCTTTTATGAAACGTTGAACGTAGGTCAACGTCACCATCGAATTTAATCCATATGAATAGCATCGTAATTATCCGTCTCTTAGCATTTAACTATAATTCATTTTATGAAAAATATGTGTCTGCTTACTTGTCTTCTGTCAACTCAAATTAATGGCAATGAATGTTTGATTTTTGCAAACTCCTACCATGAGAAAACTTTCGCGAGAGAGAACTTCTATTAATGACGACTTTGGATCCATTAAGCCAAAGTAAAGTAGTACTGATTCGTGTAATTGAATTATACCAAATACTTAGTAGGGCTCAGATATCGCACGAACTTAATGTCCCATAACTGTCGAAAAGATTAACATTTTTCTGTCAAATTCAGTGAATCTTCCTAAAATCTAAGGTACAAAAACTCATATTATTTAAGTGGAACAAACATCTATATAAATATTACTAAAAGCGTGCAATATTATACTAATTTCGTTATAACTGATTACGTCATCAAATAAATGATAACAACAACCTGTCTGAAGTATTATTGTTATGTCTAAAATATCTATTTGTTTCATCGATGCAGTACTGTTATTCTTATAGAGTATAATGATGACAGACTTAATGGGTTTTGATATATTTTCAAACAGTATTGCATCTTTACAAGTAAATATATGTGATAAAATTAGTAAAATTCTGGACGAAATGGTTTCACTCGGGTATTCTATATCAGGACAGATCTATTTTTTTTATTATTTAAAGAAAATCCATGCAACTGTGTAATAAGAACCGATACCAACATTAACTTTTAGACTTTTAGGATAACAGAGGATTTAGCTTTAATTCTAGTAGTCACACATGTACAAACATACCTAACCACCATTATGTTAATAATGACTCCAATAGAAACCATACTTTTGATGGAAAATATATTCAAAACAGAATTGTAAGTATGAATCACCACTCGAAAATTATGATACATTTGTTTGTCAAAATCAAAGCATTTATTGATTAAAAGAAAATTATAATTGATTTGAAACATATATTGATAAAAGTAATTACAAAATAAAACTATTAGATACAAATCATAGGACCCATTTTTTAAAATTTGGTATTGTTTATTGACCATCACACAAACAACTACATCAATATATCAAATGATAACATAACATAAACAAAATTGTTCGATGTGCTTCAACATAAATAAATTATGGTATTATTTGGTGGCAGAATATTTTGTATGTGTGATTCTACATTGTATTTTATCCATACAGTTGACATATTTTTCACCGCTTCGTTAATCTGGAGCTGAAATTCAAAATTCTAATGTTTATCACTTCATTGAATATTCCAGGATTTCTATTTGTTGAAATATTTTTAAACATATTCCAGCACATCGATAATACATCCTGCTCAAAACACACTGTTTTCACATCTATTTTTCACCAGAAAAAAATACACCTAACAGTACTTGAACTGGTGTACTCTTCTAGAAGAACAACATCATATTCTACGATTAGAACACCAGTAGCACTACGGTTCGGTGTCATTCTAATGGTGTACATTTGCTTTCAGTGTGCATATCAATGATGACTGTTTAGTAGTGCGTTATTTTTTTCTCAATCTATTTCTCACCATTTGTCATGAAAGAATGGATGGTAATGGTGACCACCCAGTTTATGCCAAAATTTGTGAGAGACGGCATAGGGACAAGGAAATACTGACAGTAAACACACACAAGAAACATTTCCTTCCAAGAAGCAAGAAAAGTGGTTGAAACCACTAGTAGAGTAAACACATATTCTCAGGCTGAATGATAATGATGACAGTAAATACAAAAGAATAACAGAAAAGTTTCTTCAGCTTGGACCGGGAGACTGGCCAGCATTCCAAAATGCAATTAGAAAATAATATGAGGATCCGAAAGCAAAAGTTCGAAAACAACAGGTGGAACCAAGAGAGGAAAGCATTATCATTGTGCCTCCTACTCAACCGGTTGCCCCCATCCAAGATGCACTACCACAGTTCAAAACAAGTGATGCAACTGAATCTACTCTGAATGGAAAGTGATCCGAACAGATCTAAATAAAATATATCCATGCGAAGAGCCTCCAGGTAAAATTCCTGAACCTGGAAAAAAAGAAATATCACCTCAAAAACCAACCCCAAAAATCAGAGTGAATTTGACAAAACCGATTTGAGGCACTGGACATGATGAACACAGAAGATCGAAACCTTGAAAAAAAAGAAACAAATAAAGCAAAAAGCACCCCTAATCAAAATATAAACCATGGGATAAAAATAATCCAATGGAATTGTCGCTGTTTAAAAGCAAATCTTAACAAATTGCTCTTACTACTGACGCAGAAATCTCCCACAATTATATTTCTCCAAGACACCTTCCTCAAACAAGAGGACACTATCCAAATTTAAAATATATCAGATATTCAGCCACATCCATGATACTGGACACATATCCTCTAAAGGGGTATCAATTCTAATTAGAAATGGTATACGCAATAGCAAACTGAATATCCACACCAAGATGCAAGCGGTCTCCATTAAGGCGACATAGCATAAAACAATGAAAATATGTTCAATATGTATTCCACCAAATGAGAACATAAATGAAAGAGAGCTAAATAAGCTAATTGACCAAATACTCACACCATTTATCCTATTGGAGGGCGTTTATAGTCACACTACCCTATGGGGTGTAAAAATACGACAAAAAAGGGTAAGATAATACTAAGATGTATTAAGGAAAATTATCTATGCATGCTAAACGAAGGAACACAGACATATATGAACCCATAAAATGGAAGTAATTCTCAAATTAATTTAACCATATGCGACCTACAGTCTACTGGTGAGTCTATGATGACAATGGGGGCAGTGATCATTTCACAATCCTCCTCGAAAATATAGAACCTGGTGGTGAAAATAAACCAGACCGCTGGAAATTAAACAAAGCCAATTGGCAAATGTTTAAAGAAAAATGTCAAGAGAAACTGACATGTGTGGAAACGAACTCTGACCCAATGGAACAATTCACAGAGAGGCTTATTGAAATAGCAAAATACTACATCCCGAGGAATTCCAAACCAGACACACGGAACAGACCCTGGTTTAACAGTCAATGCAAAAAGTCATCAGACTGCGAAGAGCAGCCCTAAGAAAGTTTGAAAAAGAGCCAACTACAACAAATCTTATAGATTTCAAACAACGCAGGGTGATAAAAGCAGCAAAATAAGATTGCTGGCAAGAATATGTTGGCAAACTTAATTCTGCTTCTAAACCGAACGCAGTTTGGGAAATGATTTGGAAAATTGCGGGTAAACACCAGACTAAACCAATCCAGCACCTCTTCAAAAATAACTGCACAATAGCAGACAAAAAAACACATAGCAAATCAGCAAGCAGAAACTTTCTCCAAATATTCATCAAGCCAGTACGGAAAATAACCCCCCCCAAAAAACGCAAAAAATTGGAAAAATATAATAGTCCATTTACATTGAGTGAGTTAAGGGGCTCTATTGAAAGATCTCATAATACTGCTGTAGGACCGGATGAAGTCCATTATGAGTTTTTAAAACAACTACCAGGAGAATCACTTAAATTACTCTGTAAAATATATAACAACATATTGACAGAGGGAAAATTCATATAGAGACAAACCACAGTGGTACCTATCCCAAATTTACACGCCAATCACCTTGACCAGTTGTGTATGCAAAACAATAGAGAGGATGATAAACAATAGATTATTTGGTATTTGGATTCCGTAACAAAAGAGGCACAATAGACCACTTGGTCCGCTTGGAAACTCCCATGAAGGTAAAACTTCATTAAAAAAGAACATCTCGTAGCTATTTTCTTTGACCTAGAGAAAGCATATGCTACGACGTGGAAATATGGCGTCATGAGAAATTTGAGTGTCGGTCGAAAAAGTGTATTACCACACTTTATTTACGTTTCTTTGTCAAACGGTAGATTTCGGGTTCGCGTTGGATCTACTTTTTCTGATATGAACACACAGGAAGAGGTTTTCCACAAGGAATAATAAAAAGCTTATTACCCGGAGTATATGGATCCCTATACGTGGACGACTTCCGATAATACAACAGGTATAAGCATATGCATATCATTGAGCGAAAATAAAGTCAACAGATGGGCAACAGAAAATGGTTTTCGATTTTCTCAAGCGAAAACAAAATCGGTCCATTTTTGTCAAAAGAGAAGATTTCATAACGACCCAAGCCTGAAACTTGAAAGGATTGACATTCTAGTTGTAGATCAATATAAGTTCTTACGGGTAATTTTCGATAGAAAATTGACCTTTATTCACCACCTGAAATATTTAAGGGCTGCATGTAAGATAACATTACAACTACTACGTGTGGTCGCCCACACTGAGTGGGGTGCAGACTGAAAGATTCTATTAACATTGTATAGGTCGTTGATTAGATCCAAATTGGACTATGGCCTTTTTATATATCGATCGGCTAGAAAGACCTATCTAAAAATACTTCATCCGATTTACCATGGAGGACATAGGTTAGTCCTTGGAGCCTTCAGAACATCGCCTGCTGAGAGTCTCTATGTAGAAGCTGACGAAGCACCAGCAGATATCAGAGGTGAAAAATTAGCTCTGCAGTAATTTGTAAAACTGAACTCCTGTCTATTAAACCCTGCATATGATGGTACAGTCCATCCAAAATACAGGGGATTATTTCAAAAGGAATCAAAGAGCTATAAGACCATTTGGTCTTCGAATGGAAATGATCAACAAAGAAGAAGGATTGGACCTGACAAAAATATACGATACCATAATACCAAAGACTCCACCTTGAACCATAAGGATCCCAAAGATCATACTAACATTAAGCAGACTACACAATTTTCCACGACAATTATCCAATACATATGCACATCTTCACAGATGGATGAAAACATAAGAAGCAACAGAATGTGCTGCAATTTATAAAAATAATATAAAAAAGGTCTCCCACATGACACTTCCATTATTAACGTAGAAGCATGTGCACTAGATATGGCGCTTAATTTTATTTTCAAATTCAAAAATAAAAATTCATTATCTATTCCGACTCTTTGTCTGTATTCATATCACTAAACAACAAGAAATTTGACAATCCATTGGTGACCAAATTACTTTGTAAAATCGAATATTTGTCAAATGGTAATGCAATATTACTGTGTTGGATCCCAAGTCATATCGGAATCAAAGGAAACGACACGGCTTATAGGGCGGCTAGGTCTGCCTTAGACATGGCTTAGGGGATCATTTTCAAGATTGTATTTACAGATTCTACAACGAAGATCATCAAATATAACCAACAACAAAGATAAAACGTTGGAGTAGCAAAACACATAACAAACTCCTAGCGATCAACCCTACAATAGGAGAATGGAGAAAAAGCTCACGTAAAAGCCGAAAGGAGGAGGTAGTGTTATCCAGACTTCGCATAGGTCACACAAGGATTACGCATTCCTACTTACTGGAAGAGGAAGATCAACCAATATGCTATGTATGCCAGACTGCATACACACTCAGGCATAGTCTTACTGAATGCATTGATGTGGCCCCTATAAGAGAACTGCTCTACAAAGCAGGTACAATGAAGGAACTGTTTAAGAAAAATAAAGTAGAGACAATAATGAGCTTTTTGAAAGCTTTCGGACAATATAAAAAATATAATTGTCTAAATACATATAAATCAAGCTTGACTTGGTGTTACATTAATTGAGGAAAAATGATGTTTAAAAATAAATAAAAAAGTTTAACGAATTTTTAAAATATATTTATTTATTTTAATATATTTTTTATTTTCTTTCATAAAAAATGTTAACAAAATACAATTGATTCGGCATTAAATAGCCTGAAAAAGGTTGGTATGCCTAAAACAAAGCCAATAAACAAGCAAACATCATATTCGGCCACAAAATTCTAGCCGAAATTAGCTTCACTGTGGCTTTGAGTAATGGGTGTGCCAAGTTGTGAAGAGTATCAAAGACAACCCTACGATTAGTCAGTGGAACACAAGGGTGAGGTTAATGTGTTTACGTGTCACAGATGATCTGCGTGTCCAAAGTGAGCACGAGCAGGTATGTGAATTTGCAAGTTGTAAACTCAGGTGACAAAAAATCCTGAGTGTTCAGACTTGGCTGGGCTAAAACTATCTGTTGTATGTCGATATCCGAAGGTGAGGACAGATAATTGATCTGAAGGCGGGACTAGGCGTATGCCGCAGCATATGTCAGATGTCGTTAGTAAATTGCGAAACAAAGTCCAAGTGGCGAATTTCGCGAGGAGAATATTTGTCCGGCTTAGCACGCAGTGCGTATGTAAGCGAACTGTGATCAGTGTAGATCACAAATCGACGACTCTCGGGGAATACTGAACGTTTTTCACTGTAAGGTACACTGCAGGAGTCTACGGCCAAACGTGCTGTAATGTTGTTCTGCCGGTTTCAGCTGTCTCTAAACGTATTCGAGAGGTTTAGTTGACCTTGGTGCTGCCGTAGGGACACTAAACCTACAGATGTGCTCGATATATCAACGACCAGTGAAAACTGGTCAAAAGACACATGGTGTGCAAGCAAACATGTCGCTAGTTTTTCCTTCACTTAATCTAAAGCTTTCAGCTGAATATCATTAAGTGAACTCCGCTCATTTGTCTTCTTCATGTTACGTACCAGGTCAGAAAGAGGAGAAATGATATCCGCACAGCATGGGATAAAGCGTCTGTAGTAGTTGAACAGGCCGAGTAAGTGCCTTAGTTGGCGAAGTAAAGTGGGTGGTTGACGGTCTTGTGGAGTCTTAACCTTTTCAGGCAAGGGATATATGCCTTTACGGCTGATAATTTAGCCCACGAAAACTAGTGATGAAGCACCGAAAACACATTTACCACAGTTAATCCTTACCTGGCATTGCTGAAACCGTTCGAAGAGTAGGCAGAGATGCGTGATATGTTCCTCAGGTGACACACATGCCACAAGAATGTCGTATAAGAAGTTATAGACGAAGTCAAGATCTCACGCTATTTCGCCAATGAAGTGATGGAAGGTACTAGCCGCGTTTTGCAAACCGAAAAGCATAGTCAGGAATTCAAACGCTTTAAATAGAGTTGTTACCGCCGTTTTGGGTATTCGGCAGGCTTCAGTGGAATCTGATGATGCGCCTAAACGAAGTCCAGTTTGGAAAAGGTTTCTTAACCGTGCAGAGACGAGGAAAAGTCAAGGTTGACGATCAGGTACCGTCATGGCATTGCGTCGTATGGGCGATTGTAACCTCCTCGTGCCTAATCTTCTCACTTCTCTTGTAAGCCGCTCTCTGATGTCGAGTACAGCCACAGACGTGGCCTGTTCGCTCGTGTCTCTAGCCGTGGCAGAAAATGCAGAAACTTCAGTCTACGGGGGTGGGCTTTTTCGGTAAATCCATCACATTATCCGCCCACGAAGGTATTACGTCGACAGAGCTCATCTCCATCATTGGTGCTAGACATGATTTGACTTTCAAGCTTGAGAAGGAATTCTGCTTGATGAGGGCACTATCAGCTGATGACGCTTCCGCTAGTCCTCTCATTCTACGGAGCAATTCGCTGGGCAGTTGGCTCCCTAACAACTCGTCGTGTACTAATGTTTGGAAACGTTTACCGCTGGTAGCGATGCCCGGACCAGGACCTCCCGCTTAATGTGTTCATATGATGTCAGTTATCAAGTGTTTGACGCTGGGAATACACTAAACAATATATGGAATTGCCGTTTCTTAGCGATGTTATTTGTCGCAACATACGACTCGAGTTGCGCGAACCAAACTCGAACGTCGCCGGCAAAGACAGGTAATGTGATGCCCATATTTATTTTGTTATATTTACTTAATATGCAGTGACAGCAAACCAAAAAAATAAAAATTCGAAAAATAGGAAAAACACTATCGCAGAAACACGAATAGATAAGAAAAGTAAATGTATTTCCCTCTGTTTTTCTATGTAAGGGAATACACTTTTTGGTGCTCACGTTTGTTGCAGAGGCATTTAAAAAAAATTGTGAAATATATTTCTTTTCTTTTTTATATAATTTAGGGAAACACGAGTGTTTTTTTCTCTTCGTCAATTAAACTGACTTGTTGAAGTCTACTGTTGAATTTGTTTGATCGTTTGTCGAAAGAAAACTGCTGGCTTCCATATTCGCACGTGTCGTCTCAAAGTCTCAGTAGCGTCTCAAAGTCTACTAGACTAACATGACTGAAAAATGATTTTAATTTATAAGTTTTTCCTTTCATTCTCCATAATATCATATACAATAGTGTTTTAAATCTTTCTCTTTCTACAAATCATGTTTTAGTGAAAAAGTTTGATTTTCGTTCATCATATTCTTAGCGACGAATTGTACGGAGAAAAATATTACTAAAAATGTTATTTCCATTGAAGTAGGTATTTCGAAGTGTTTATCTTTCAAGAACTTTTTCAGTGAAAGATAGAACCATTCTTTATAGAAGTAAACGGGGTTTGTTTTTTTAAAGGAAAAAGTCAAAAAAGGAGGTTCAATATATATATATATATATATATATATATATATATATATATATATAAATATTTGTTATTGTCTATGTACGTATACGTTTCGTCCTTTTTAAGTCGGGACTCGTCAGCATAGAGATATGATTATTCACTACCGGTCATGCGATTCAAAACACCGGACTACACGTATTTTTCAACTCAAATCCGACGTCTTTAACCACACGGCCAATTTTAAATAGCGAATAAACGGTGATAATTTTAACACTTTATCGGGGGTCTTAACGTCTAGAGCATTCTTCTTCTTTTAAGGGAAGGAACGATGCATTTTAAAGCAAGTGATATCATGCTGTAATCTACTTTTTCGGGGAGCGACAAATAATAATATATAATGTATATATATATATATATATATATATATATATATATATATATATATATATATATATATATTCGGTGATGAAAGAAATGCTATTTTTTTGTAATTTTGTTTTCTTTATCTTTTACAGAGAAACAAAAAGTATTTCGGAAGTTTTCAAGTTCGAAAATGTATTTTTTTTGTCGCCGCTTTTACAAGATTTTCAAACCGTTTCGCTGCTGAAATAACTTTCCGAATGTTTTTTAATTCAGTTCCGTGCTGTTCTTCCAGTCGGGAGTCACCATTGTTAAGTAAGGGGGACTTTGCCTTTCTCTTAGGTTTCACATTCGAAATGAATTAACAAAACCTCTTTATAACAACAACGAAAAGGGTTTGTTCACAAAGGGTTTACTCAAAATGGTCACCTATACAGTTGGGTATAAGTGGAAAGAGAGTTGCACAGTGTCCGGGAGAAAAAGAGGAAAGTAGGAAGTCTGTCAGCAACGATCTTCAGACTAAGATGGTCGTTGCTGTGAGCGTCCAGTGGACTGGGGTAGGAAAGAGAGAGTGAAATGAGTGATCCCCCGTTGCTTGCCGGGGTCTCTCTGCCGTCCGCCTGCGATTCCCAAAGTGACTGAATTAGTTCTTCAGCTGAATGCTGATTGGTCAGTGTGTGACCAGCTCACTCAATAGAGGCATTTTTAGGAGGGATAAAATAGGTCTGTTTATCACCGCTAAAAGGGTTTGTCTTGTGCAGTTCTAGGAAAGCTACCTTCTTTAGATTTGCCTTCTAACCCTTTGAGCAGGGGTTTGTTTGTTGCTAATCGCCTGAGGCGGCCATACCTGAAAATGCCGACGAGGCTGCCAAGACATTTCTCTAAGTCCGAGTGCTCATCCTCTAGGTTGGTGGCTGTTCAATCCCACTTTTCCATTGTGTCACATCTTACCGGTGTGAGAGGGAGATAAAGAAATATCAAATTGAAAAATAAATTTTACAAAATAAACACACACACACAAATATATGTATCTATATTGTTGGTTAACTTAATTTACAATATATTTAACATGTTAAATATATGTAAAGCTTGGAATTAAGCAATTTATATATGACAATTATGAGCGTTGATTTCATTATTTCAAAACTAACAATAATTGTACACCGCACTATTTAATAATAAATATAAATACATTTGAATTTTAGATCGTGTATAAACGTAAAATACCGAATCAGCTATTTTGAATTCTAAGATATTTATTAATGACTTACTAACTGTTTCTAATTCAAATTTGGATGGCCAGTATTTCGATAGGAACATCACTTTACCCGATTGGTGCAATGTGCTTTCTTATTTCAGCAATTTGTTATTGTTATGTGTAAGCTCCACTTACCCGATATTATTCGGACGTTGTTTATTTATATTTCCCTTTCTTATTCTCGTTAATTGTGTCGTTTGATTTTGGAATTACCACATACAAACTGTCCGACATTTTCACCAATGCAGGTACCTTATTATGCAAGAATGGAACCACCTACAGTTTTGCCTCTTGATATTTTGCTCGTGAAACTGGTTTCTGTTCGGCGATGTAAAATTTATTGACAGCTTTTAACATAATATAATGTTTAGTTTTTCTTTGAAAGGCGTATTGATTTAACGTTTTTTTTTCTAAAGATTTTACTATATTCGTCGTTTACAAATATGATTTCATTTAACGATGTTTATTGTTTATTTTGAATATTATTCTATTCATGACAGTTCTGAGTGGAAACACCCCATCGTTTTAGTCAGATTTAGTGTTGATTTGTATTTTTTAATGATTTTCATTATTATCCCTATTATCTCAAATTGACTATTCCGAAAAGATCCTTGTTGATGATGAAGAAAGAATGTTCTAAGGAATATTTAATTTAAAGCGTTGTTTCCAGTTACCCGCGGAGTATGTATACACTCATTTAGTAATGATATTTTTTAATGAATACTTAAAAACGAAACACATTTATCCTCGATGTCTTAAAAAATATAAATTCAAGGTAGTAGGTATGAGTGTGCATGCATATATATATATATATATATATATATATATATATATATATATATATATATGTGTGTGTGTGTGTGTGTGTGTATGTGTATGTATGCTTATTGTTATGGTGCTGTACCTACCTACAGAGAACTAATGGACTCGTCCACCTTATAAATACGGGAAGCACGTGACACTTGATCTCTTCTTCCCAGGCAAACCGGCAATGGCGGTTGAGAGCAACATCTCCTTGTAATATCTTTCTTTCTATTATATAATATATACCTTTGTTCATTTAAACTATGTGTTCCTGTGTCATGCATTCAGCTTTACCCAGGTCCACAACAAATGGCGACGAAGCAATTCGGACTGTTGGGTCAAAAAACTGAAAATACCACGTGAAAATGCACTCACACAGTTAATGCAGGAAACCGCACGAAAAACAAAACAAAAAACAAACAAAGGTTTTTGCCGTACGGTCGAGTAAAGAAAAGAGAACTCAACTGAAAAAAAAAACACGTTGAATTCTTAAGTGCGAGAAAATTGTTTTCTTTTAAGAAAAAGAAAACTGAAATAGACATGTGCTCTAAGTTTTAAAACTGCTTATCGAAAAAAAAAACAGCTTGAAATTGGGTGCGCGTTCCTCTAGTTTGGGAAAACTAGTTAAAAAAAACAAACAAACAAAAACAACTGAAATTGAATGCGCGTTTTTTTTCTCTGGGTTGGAAAACTAAAAAAACAAAACAAAAGAAATACCGAACACGAAGGAAGCAAGTATTGGTTTTTTTAGACGAACGTCACAGCGAGTTTTTTTTTGACGAACACACACACAAAAAAAATGAAACCGACACCACGTGCTTCATTTTAAAAACAGATAAGAAACAAAAACATGAAATGAACACACCGTGCGTTACTCCATAAAAAAAAATGACGCACGATAAAAAAAAGGTCAGTTTTATTTTCTCTCTCTCTTTTCCGACTTATACTGAAATATTTTAAAATGCAGAAAGAATTAATTGTGAAACAGATTTTTTTTCTCTTCGTTAAAATTAAAAACGTGTATAAGAAAAGAACATTACATAATCTTTTCATAACTTAAAGGGCGTATTGAAAACGCTAATTTAAAGAAAAGAACTTCTTATAAATCTATTAAATAACGAGAAAATATTAATTTTCAAAATAAAAAAATAAAAAAATAAGTGAATATACGCGTATATAGAGAAAAGGAAAAGTTTCATAATCTTTTCATAATTTAAAACGGCGCCTAGCAAATGCTAATTTAAAGAAAAGAACTCTTATAAAATCATGAGATAATAAGAAAATATTAATTTTCTAAATAAAATCAGAAACTAAGGGGTTAAATATGGCAGATATTAAGTCTATAATCGCCGAACTAACGAAATTCCAAATCTCCCAGCAACAACAAACTGAGGAAAGATTTCAAAAGCTTTTATTACAACAGAACCAAAATATTTTATTACACAAAAAGAGTATGATGAAAGATTGGAATTTCTGATACAAACAATATCGCGCAGTGATCAAAAAAATGAAAAAGACGACACGTTTTCGCAGAACGCAATTTGGAACAGTATTGATAATTACTCATACACGGAAAATAATACATTTGAAGAATATTTCCGAAGATATGAAGACCTATATAAAATTGACTGCGGTGGTTGTAGTGATGCGAAGAAGCTACGCCTCCTTCTTAGAAAACTAAATACCACAGAACATACCAAATTCGTGGATTTCATTTTGCCTCGGAAAACCAGCGAGCTAACTTTCATAGAAGCGGTTTGTTTATTGACAGAACTGTTTAGTTCAAGAACTACACTATTCCACAAACGATGGAAGTGCATGAACCTGGTAAAGAAAGACGAGGAAGATTACGCTACTTTTGCATCGATAGTGAACAAGCATTGTGACGATTTTAGACTAGCTGAATTAAGTGCAGATAATTTCAAGTGTCTAATTTTTGTACAAGGTTTAATCTCAGGATATGACACGGAGATAAGGCGTAGAGTTCTAAATAAATTAGAGAATGAACCAAGCCTTACGCTGCAAAAGTTCGCTGAGGACTGTACAGATTTGTAAATGTAAAACAGGACTCAAAAGACATTGAATTGTCCGGCATTGCGCATATAAAAAGGTACATCAAAAAACAAAAGCTCAACCTTATAGAAAAATAAGAAATAATAATTTTGATGTAACAAAGACAAACCAAACCAGTAAAAAAATAAATAAATTGCCACCAAGCCTTTGTTCACGCTGTGGTAATCCACATTGGTACAATGAGTGCCCATTCCGTTTTAAAACCTGTATGAAATGCAAAAAAGTTGGACATAAAAGTTCGCACTGCAGAACGGGCAGAGGAAATAAAATGCGGATTCAAGCCACTAGGACAAAGAAGGAAACTTGCAGGAACATAAGAAAATATGTACAGGTGAAAATCCTGGATAAAAATATAAAATTGCAACTGGATTCTGGTTCAGACGTTTCCATTATAAATTTACATACATGGAGGAGATTAAATAAACCTACTCTATCAAGAACAAACAGGCTGGCAAGCACAGTTACTGGTAAAAGAATTACATTTGAAGGAGAATTAATCACAAATGTGTCCCTAATGGGAAATACTAAAAAACTCAAACTACTGGTACTGAAGGATTCGAATAATCTTTTTGGTTCAGGTTTTATGCAGGCATTTGATTCATGGAAGTTGCCGATAAATACATTTTGTAAAAAAATAAATAGTCGCGCAACAGAATCGGAAAAACTACAACGAGAATTAAAAAACTCGTTTCCAGAGGTTTTTTCTGGCGGTCTTGGATGCTGCACTAAAATGACTGCAAAATTCCGTCTAAAAGTAAATGTACTGCCGGTATTTAGGAAAGAAAGGAAAGTACCCTTCGCCTCGATTGAAAAAATAAACGCTGAATTAGACCGACTGGTAAAGATGGATATTTTATCAAAAGTACAACACAGCCAGTGGGCAGCACCCACGGTTTATGTAAAGAAAAAATCTAGTGAGATTCGTGTATGTGCAGATTTTTCAACAGGACTGAATACTGCTCTCGCGGACTATCACTACCCACTCCATACCCCGGAAGAAGTGTTTACAAGCTTAAATGGAGGAAGACTTTTTTCAAAAATAGACCTAAGTGAGGCATACCTACAAATACCGGTGGATAAAGATTGTTCTAAGCTGTTATGTATAAACACACATCGTGGTTTATATAAATTCGAAAGATTAGCGTTCGGAGTTAAGGTCGCGCCAGCCATTTTCCAACAAGTAATGGACACAATGTTGGGCGGACTCGATTTCGCAATAGCGTATCTCGATGACATCTTGATAAACAGCAAATATATTGAACAACACCAAAAGCATGTAAATCAAGTGTTTGCGAGAATCCAAGATAATGGGTTCAAAGTAAAAGAAGAAAAATGTGATTTTTTCCTGGAGGAAATAAAATATCTGGGTCATGTGATCGACAAGGACGGCAGAAGACCAGACCCAGAAAGGGCTACCGCAATAGAAAAAAACATGCCGGCGCCAGAAAACGTCATGACATACCAGAGTTTTCTGGGCCTAGCAAATTACTACCAGGCTTTTATCCCAGAAATGCATAATTTGCGTGCTTCATTAAATGAGCTATTAAAAAAGGTAAAGCCTGGGTATGGACACCTGAATGTCAGGATGCATTTAATAAAATCATGGAAAGACTTACGTCAGAGTTATTTCTAACGCATTACAACCCAGAATTGGACATAGTCGTAGCAAGCGACGCTAGTTCATATGGTTTAGGAGCATGTATCCTACACAAAATGCCTGATGGAACCCATAAACCCATTGCACATGCATCAAGGACCTTGCTCCCAGCGGAAAAACAGTATTCTCAAATCGAGAAAGAAGCCCTAGCAATAATATTTGCAGTAACAAAGTTTCACCGATACATACATGGTAGACAATTTACCTTACAGACAGACCATAAGCCACTAATTACAATTTATGGATCTAAAAAAGGCCTACCTGTATATACAGCTAATAGACTACAAAGATGGGGAACTATCTTATTAAACTACAACTTAAAAATGCAACATTTGCATTGAAATAACATCTATCATGCAGATGGATTGTTGAGATTAGTGCCAAAACAGAGAGAGACTCTAGAAGACACAGTGATTGCGTCTCTTCAAACAGAAGGAGATTTTAAAGAGATTTTGTGCAACGCAGTGAGAGAGCTCCCGGTGACACTATACGAGATAAAAAAAGAAGCTCAAGAGGATGAATTTATCACCAGAACAACAATGAAATTGGTAGATAAAGATTTACATGCGGCAAAGAGTTTCTTACTCTGTGATGACGTACTCATGCATAACGAAAGGGTGGTCATCCCAGAAAAACTACAAAAGCAAATTCTGAAAGAATTTCATGTTGGCCATCCAGGGATAACCAGGATGAAGGAGTTAATGAGGAGTTTGGTGTACTGGCCAGGTATGGACAATGACATTGAAAAAGTAGTAAAGCTTTGTAAAGGCTGTGCCTTAGCGGCAAAAGGACCGCATATAAAGCATATCCCATGGCCAAAGACCGACCGTCCGTGGGAAAGAATTCACGTGGATTTCGCGGGACCATTGGAAGGATTTTACTACTTAATCGTAGTCGACAGTTTTTCAAAGTGGCCCGAGGTACTACGTTGCAAGAGTCCCACGTCAGAGGTTACGATAAGATTCCTACATGAACTATTTGCCCGTTTTGGGGTAGTGGATTGTTTGGTGAGTGATAATGGGACGCAGTTCACGTCATCAGATTTTGAGGAGTTCTGCGCGACGTTTCAAATCAGACATATAACGACGCCCCCGTATCATCCTAGGTCAAACGGCCAGGCGGAACGCTTCGTAGACACATTAAAAAGAGCATTAAAAAAGGCCGGTGATACTCCTAAGGAGAAGGCTTTACAACAATTCTTACAGGTATATAGAATTACAAAAAAACATGAACATAGCATCATCATTATCCCCCGAAGAGATGATGTTTGCGCGGAATGTGAAGTCCGTGTTTGATAAATTATTACCTAAACATAATAATTATGACCGAATCTCTACGGTACCGAAGAAAAAATACAACCCAGGAGATAGGGTATATTTTAAGATGTTCAAAAACAATGCATCGTTCTGGGAACCCGGTACAATTGAAAAGAGGATCGGATCGATGGTCTATATCATAAAAGGACCACGGTTCTCGCATAAGAGACATCTAAATCAGATCAGAAAACGACTGTCAGATGACACTGACAGCGTCCCACAAGGAGAAGACGTGATGGACGTGATATATGACACCTTCAACTTACCAGCACCCCAGGTAGTCACACGTAAACGACAACCAAAAAGAAAACGAATGGCTCCGGACTACCTAGAGATAGATCCGAAAAGGAAACGTTATTAAGACTCCTGAGGAGGTAAGGCTTGGAAGGGGGGTGTTATGGTGCTGTACCTACCTACAGAGAACTAATGGACTCGTCCACCTTATAAATACGGGAAGCACGTGACACTTGCTCTCTTCTTCCCAGGCAAACCGGCAATGGCGGTTGAGAGCAACATCTCCTTGTAATATCTTTCTTTCTATTATATAATATATACCTTTGTTCATTTACACCATGTGTTCCTGTGTCATTCATTCAGCTTTACCCAGGTCCACAACACTTATGCATATACATATTTTGGGATGTATGCATATATAATTGTACTTTAACATATTCGTTTATTCTGATTATTTACTTAAAATAAGATAGCTTTAGTAAATTTTTCGACTGATAATACACTAATCATTGAATTAAATTAAATTAAATTAAGTATAGTGTCTAATATTATCAGTAGACATACTTATAGGCTTCCATAGATTATAAAATTAATGTAAGATGAATTTTTGTAAAACTCAGAGTATTAAAATATTACATTTAAAATATAATCTTAAATAATTTGTAGTTTTCAAATAGATCGTATCACTCGGATCTAGACAGAATGAAAGCATGACAAGTGTCAATCGGTCGATGACACGCTAACGTATGCTTGTGTTAGTTTCTTCTCCTATCAGGCCGAACACATAAGTTCGACCGAATTTAGCCAGCCCAAAATGGTGTGGCGTGTGTGTGTGATGTTAAGAATAGGTATATGTGTGCGTGCGTATGGAGGCGCATGAACGTTCAATGTCACCAATTCGTAAATCTAGAAAGGATATGTGCGTTTAACACAGACGTTATTATTTTAATAAAAACAAACAAAAAAAAACAATAAGATCCCTTTCGATTGCCTTAGTTAAATATAAGATGTGAATTCCTACTCGCTCTGTAATAGGTGTTCGGATTGGTTGCGACCACCACTCTCTCTGGTTGTATTTGAATTGTCGAGGGTGAATTCAGTTTTCTGTCAGTCTCAAAAATGTAATTGTCTAATTTGATGCTTGAATAAAACCGCAAGGTTGAAATAAATTATTGCATCGACAATCATGTAATTTCGTGTTATTATATTTTATGTTATATATATATATATATATATATATATATATATATATATATATATATATATATATATATATATATATATATATATATATATAGGAGTATATAAATATATATTTAGAGAGAGAAAGAGAGAGAGATAGAGATTGAAAGAGAGAAAGAAAGAGAGAGAGGAGTGTGGCGTGTTGCTATGTCATCGATATAAAGGTAATTAATTTAGCATCAAATATATTGCCGTTTACTTTATTGGTTGATCTCTGAAATATAATTAAACGATCAAATCTAACACATTTGCAATACTATCAATTAACTATTAATTCACTAAGCCATAGCCTCGTTAAATAAACATTTTGATTGAATCAATTGCACACCTATTATTCGATGATTAATGCTCACTTTTCTTGTGTAATCATCGGTTTTGAAAGTAAATGAAAATCACGACAGGTCAGCGTTATTACTCGCAGTCATCAGATGTAAATGAAATTTAATAAAAACACAGCGAACCTCCATTCAGATGGTGTGTATTCAATCTGTATTTTTTATCTTACTTATTACAGTTGATTTTGTTGGATTTTGTCTATTACACAACATCTCACTTATTTTATTGTTATGTAATCGTTAAACCCATGACATAATGTAAACTATTGTTATTTTGCTCATAGCTTATACAAAGCCCATTGGTATTTCCGGCATAAGTCAACAGAAATACAACATGTACGAGTTGAAATGTAAACAACATTTTCCATACTCCACCGCTGTATTCATTATTAAATTCCACGACCTAGGTTACTTTTTCGTCATAGAATTTAATAACATTCAGAATAGGATTTTATTCGTAGTATTTTTCCGAGAGAAAGACACAAGTGAAAAGGTTTGAACAAGATCATTTTTGTAAACGATTGATCAATATTTCTACCTCAATTCGCACATCTCATCGAAAGAATTGGCATCGAGTGTCAGATTAGATTTGAGCAAGTATTATAAAGAATTGCCTTTGTCAACTATTGTATGAATGAATCTATATGAGTTCGTACGCATATACGTTTTCGTCCAGTAGTTTTCTTCGCGCATCTTGCTGTTTAACTCTCTTGTGAGAAGTATATATTGTATTATTCTTATACTAGCTAGAGTACCCATCAGGGTTCTCAAATTGGGCTTCTTAGCCTTTTGGCTAAGATCAAAGTGTAGTATCTGTTCCGATGGATACTGCACGCCTGTCCTGTGCAGTTCTAGGAGGTCCACCCTCCCAGGCTTTGCCTCCCCTCTTTGGGGAGGAGTAAGTTTATTGCTTACTGTCTGAGGCGCCCCTACCGGGGAATGCCGACGGGGCTGCCCATACAATTGTTAAATGGCCAGAGTGCTCACCTCTCGAGCGCTGGTTTTTCAAACCCACTTTCTCGACCCGATCTTGGGTCACATCTTACTTGTGGAAGTAAGATAAAACTGGCCTTGTGCCTAACTCCTGGGGAGGAGTAAATAAAACCCATCAGGGTTCTCAAACGTTTCTCTAAACACGTCAGTTTTAAATTAATTGATGAGTGTTCAACTTTAAATCGCAATAAAATAAATATTCAAAAGCTTCATGATGATGTACAATATCGGCTAAGAAATGACTGGAACGCATAGCAAAAAAACACAACACATTTTTAGTGTGATATTTTTAACACTTATATAACGAATACAATATTGGAAAATTAAAGCCGACGTTTGATGCACACTGCTACCGATTAAGTAATTGTTTGTGTACTGTGTATCGACTTAAACGGGTAATGGTCCGACGTAGAGATACATACTTATGTGTCCATTATCTCTTCGCATAATATAAAAGAGTTCGATTGCCTAAATTCAATAAAATCATGTTTTAGTGAGATGATATTTCAAATGCATACGACGATTCGCCAAAAAAACTATATTGATTTCTTTTTTTATGTTTATTTATTTTTCTTTCCTGATATTGAAAATGTTCAGATTATTATAAACATGGAATTCGCTCGATGAAAAATAAAAAATATTAAACTGGAAAATAGACACAAAAAATATCGGAGTATTTTATTTCTAATACTATTTATGTTATTCTTTACTTTGAAAAATGAGCTTTAACAATAATAATGGATTTTTTTACATGAATAATAACATTGGATTAAAGATACTGATTTAAAATGTTCGCTTAGATTGACACTTAGATCAACCGTTTAACTCTGACGCCGCGACACGCATACACACATCTTTGATATATATATATATATATATATATATATATATATATATATATATCCGCACATTTCTTATGACTTCATCAAAGATGCCACTTCTTTGGCCATGGTTTCATATCGTTGAGGCCATACTCAAGCAGAATCAGATTTAGTAAGCAACTTTATACATTTTCTTTGTCTGCGCGTATTTAACAATGTCGGCATTTGTTTAAGATTAAGAAGTGGAAATCAACGGAGACTGGTCAAACTTCTGGTCAGATTTTTCCTTAGGGATGATGGCTATTTTTTGTCGTCATTTCCGTTAGTATCCGTCTAGTAACGAAATGCATACATATATATGTGGATTCATTATGCATTATTTAAAAACTATACAATATAGTGTCTGTTTCGTGTACTCGGGTTACATCGATTTTGTTACACTTGACTTGAGGAAATATTCGGCTGGTCAAAGCAGATCGACTCATTACTAGAAGGCAGTAATTAATGAACACTGGCTAACGCAAGCCTGTGATTTCTGCTTGTCCCGTTAGTTTCTTTGGATCTCTCCTAGCATAAGGGTGCTGACATGGCGATCATCTTCTACTAGCCGAATTTTTCCCCAGGGCAAGCAGGGTCATATCGATGAAATCCGGTATACACGCAACACCCACTGTAATGTCATTTTTAAACAAAATAATTTAGATTACAACTTATTAAACCTACGATCTAGCAACTTATTATATTTTTTAAGTAACTGCTCATGATGCATGCTACATATATATGTTTATATCTATGAGCCTAACACCGTTGAAATTCAACGGTAGATTTCTGAATCTATATGCATCTATTCCCCTTAGAATAATACATTCCTGTCAGCGTCAATACATGATACATACATATCTGTCTTCTTCAGTTAAAATAATTAGCATTGTCAGTTAGATATATGTTTAATGAGTAAAAAAAGTAATGTTCGCATTGATCTATTTATTTAAAATTATTACAATATATATTTTATATGTTCCTTCTTGTTGTACAAATAATTGTGAGCCAAACATTTTCTTTCAAGAAAATAAAACCAAAGGTTTAACCGTTTAATGCATTTATTGTTACAATATAAACCCTCTTAAAAGAGTGCCTCTTTATTATTACGGTAAAATAATTGTCAGCTCAATATTCTGGAAATAATGAAAATATGTAACATTTTAAAATGTACGTATTAAAAATGGTACCATTATATGTGTTAAAATTACCAAAAAATAAAAATAATTTAAGGAGTATGTTTTTAAAACAGCTTACAATCAACGAGATAACTACATTCTATTGTTAAACGATATATTTCACGATGGGGAAAATCGAAATTGAGAAAAACCATTGACGTCATCATTAGATTGAATAAGAGAATTTTTTATATTTTGCCAGCAGAGGGCTGAATTCTTGATATATGATAGAGATTTGCATGCGAGTTTGGCTTATTATACTTACCAGGACTCGGTTCAATGAATTACATTCTGCACCTCGTGCACTGAAAATGAGTCTTAATAGAACACCGTATTTGTGAATCTTAGGAAGGCCGTATAATTTTGGTAACTGCTGTAATGCTGGACAAGCTGTCTGTATTTTGCAGGTGGTATTAGGTCTTTGTTCTCACTATCGATTTGTGGCAGCCCCCTCTTTGTCTTCAAATGTAGATTCTTTTAAACTTTGCAGTAGCCATTAAATGCTATTAGATCTGCTAATTTGTCGGAATATTCAACGCTATCTATTAACACTCTATCATTGCCTTTGTGTCCTGGTAGTATTATGATATCATGCTCACTGCATAGTGACTTGAGAGCCGATACTTCTTCCTTTGAGATGTTAAGTTTTGGAGCTTTCTCATATTTGTAAACAAGATAAAGGTGCGGTGGATCGTTGTAAGAAATCTTGCAGATAAGGTATGGGAAATGTAAGCGATTCACAACGATACATCTGATTTATGAAAACTTGGCTCCGTTGAGTCAACATATGATACTTGTAGGAACGATATTAACATTCAGAAACGTTTACTTTCTAAAGATGGTTATGACACGATAAGACTATCTTGGTCATTACGGCCTATATCATATGCCTTTCCAAAAATATGAAGGCGGGCGTTACACTGACACCCATATCATGCTTGATAAGGCCTGTCAAACATTCTATATTTCAGTGTCTTTTAGAAATCTTGCAACGTGTACGAAATTTGTATACTTAAAAGTGCATATAGGATTTCTATCGATTTGTTGATGTCTATGTGGGATAGAGTAGTGTTCTGAGACTTCATTCGATGGCTTTAGTCTCTTATCAATGCACAATTAGAGGTGACGATTCATGTGTGTTACAACGCACCTTATTGAACAACTATGTCCTCTCCATGCTTTTCAAACGATGTATTTGTGGAATGTATATTCTTTGTACGAAATCGCCTAAAATCACCTTCCTCGATAGTGTGTATAGTAAGATTGGTGAGTTGTCTTTGGGAAGGCCATTGGTCCCTACATTAGCATATATTTTCGTCGGATACTTCTAATCTGTACAATCTAGTTCTTCAACTACACCCACAGTATATGTTAGATACGTGATCGACAATTTCGTCATGTTTTCTCCCGAAAGTGAAGCGTTAACATTCTTTAATAAGTCGAATTCCCCTCATGTGGTTTTTATCATGGTAAATGAGTAAGATAATTGTCTACCTTTCTGTGAAATCCTTGTTGAACGTTAAAGGGGCAGATTTCTATCTAGGAAGCATATACTTGCGGGCCTGTATGTTACGTATTCTTACTGGTTCACCAAGTACTTAGGATTTGCAATCCAAACAAATTTGATTTTTAACTATATATGATCAGATAGATATTCAGTAATAATTGTTATCCTGAAGATTTTATTAGTGATTGCATTTATAACATTGTTGACGGTATTACAATCTCATGAAATTTAGTGGACCTTCTAAATGTTCTATGGCCTGGATAGGGGCAGATAGCCAGACTAATATTACTTAATTCCTTTGTTATTACATGACAATCTCTCATAGCCTAATGGGACTAGGTGAGCTCTTACATATTCAAGGTATATCTCTGAACCGAGTGAGATTGATATGTTTATGCGCTGATGAGAGCCGTAAGCTCGAAACGATGTCGTAAAATATAAAAATATATTATTAAAATTAGCAAAATTGAAAGTCGAGCACTGTCTGAAATGTAAAAAATAAACATTCACCTAAAAGCCGCAGTGCAATGCTCCGACTCTACTGCCCAATACTATCGACTGTTTAGATGTTTATACTCGCTGCCTTAAGTGTAAATATTACTAAATTTATCCGTTATTACATGACGATCTGCCATATCGTAATTGGACTAGGTGAACGTCAACAGGTTCAAGTTGTATCGGTAAACCGGGTTCGCGCCCTTTGAGATAGTTATTTCGCAGATGAGAGCCATAAGCTTAAAACGACGTCGTACGTGGGTAAAATATTTAAAAAATAATTTAATAGTATATATATATATAGTAATCAAGGTAGAAATCCACAGGGTAAAAATCCAAAGAATCTCACCATGTACATATATATATATATATATATATATATATATATATATATAAAGAGTAGAGCACTGTAAATGTAGTATAAACACTGCATGACGTCACAAACTTTAAAGGCATCGTTCCTTGCATTAAAAAAGTAGACGTGAAGCCACCGATGAAATGTTAAAATTATCACAGTTTATTCGCTGTTCAAAATTAGCCGAGTGATTAAGGCGTCGGATTTGAGTTGCAAAATACTCGTAATCCGGGTTTTCGAATCGCATGTCTGGTAGAGAATAGTCATATCTCTATGCTGATGAGTCACAGTTATTAAGGACGAAATGTATACGTACATAGATAATAAACAATAACAAATATGTATTATATATGGACAATATAGCAGTAACACATGGTGTTCGATCTTCGTTTTAATATATACACACATAAGCACACCCACACATTTATATATATATATATATATATATATATATATATATATATATATATATATATAAATACGCGGACTAAACTTGATCTCGATGTTGTCGCACATGTTTTATATTAGTGGATATTTACAAACAACGAAACGCAGGTACTTAAATGTTTATGCAATGTAATATATTTATAAAGCTTTACTCTGTATTTAACTCTTTTGAAAACTATATTTGAACTTAATTATGTTATATATATATACATATATATATATATATATATATATATATATATATATATATATATATATATATATATATATATGCTACTATTATTATCGCAAGTGAGCGATCATCGTGGCTCGATAATTACGGCCGGGAAGTGTGGCTTGGTGCGTCCGCGCCGTGGAGACGTGTTCTGAAGGACTTTTATAGTCCTGGCACGGAACTAAACTGCCAGATTGACAGTGATAGACACACCCCCATAAGGAAATGATTCCATCATACTGGGTTGTGTGTTTCGTCGGTTCGCTGTTTGATTGAGTATCATGTTGAAGTGCCTGGGACAACTGAGCTGGAAATGAACGTTATATAGTAATGGAAAAAACACATTTCACTTCATGTAAAAATATAATTAATGTATGTCCAAAAGGATATAATTAGAAACTCAAATGTATCACACGAGCCCACGCGTCTTCCTCATTCAGGTTTGAAAAGCCAACTAATAGTTTGATTGAGAACATATAGACAGAGAGAGAGAGAGAGAGAGAGAAAGAGAGAGAGAGAGAGGAGCCACAACATACACTACATTGTTCTAAGAAGCAACAAGCACTGGAACCCGGCTGCTGTCAATAGCAGTGGTGATATTTTAGCTGAAATTTCCGATCACACCGACTGGGCCCGATTCGAAGATGGCTGCTGCGTGTTAGCTGACATTTTAAGTGCAGTGATTTTTTTTATTTACTTCTCTCCAAGTCTGTCATAAGGGATTGCAAACTGTAGTAGAAGAACTTGCTCGCCAAAAAGTGTTCACGCGTTTTGCGATATAAAAAGGTGCGATCCTTTTTAACCTTTGGTTATGCAATCAGCAACGGGCAGCAGTTGTATTCATGGCAGAACGAGACAGTGTGTGATTTTTCATCACAACTAATAGTCGTTTCTTAAATATTCTGAAACACTTATTATATGCCTTTTTTAATAGTCATGTTATTCTGACTTAATTAATTTCATTTCTTTTAATATGTTTACTCTCTTCTTTTTCTAATTCCGAAACATAAGCTTATTGTGTGCGTATTATATATGCTCTAAAACTACATAAATTATCCCGTCCATCGTCAGTCGGTCAGGGTGAAAGGTCATTTATTTTGTATTGTTTTCAACAATTATGTGCCTTATATCAACTCCCTGTCAAAGTCTGCAGTTTTTCCCTGTAACTCTGTACTTAGAATTAGTGTTGATGTAAATTATGTACATTTACATACATACTAAGTTTAAAGCATGCACACAAGTTCAAATGTAAATAAAGCGACGTATAACCACAACAATAAAAATATATATGACAAATTAAACGAGTGTACTTTTGAAGATTGTTTCTTTCACCTGGAAATAGATGATTTTCTTGGTCGGTAATAGAAAGAGATTGAAAAGAGTAGGAAGTGAATTTCTTCTCTTGAAAAAAGAAAACATTTTTACGATTCACTAATTTGCTTCCTTCAAGAATACCATTATCTTGCGATTGATGTTGCGGCCGAATAGAAATGGAAGCTTTGGGGATTTGATTAAGACATATTTTTAATCGATCTCTTTCCATAATGACGGTCTCGGCACCGCATTGGTTATCCGACCAATGAGCCGGATGATAAATGATACGGCTCATCACGTTTTGCGCAAATATTCTTTTATTTCAAGTGTGTCTCTAGGGAAGTCGCCATCAGTGAATACGTGGGCATGATACTTGTTTGAGTGTTCAATTCTGTTATTTGTTTATCTTTTGCTACTTTGGAAAAATATCAATGTTTCCGCTGGGAAAGTTAATGATTTACCTTGTTTCATATTAAGCAAATCCTTTCTTATTTTTAATCAGTTTATACGTTTGGACGAACTTGTGTACTATCAACGCCATTATTGCTTGGGATCACTTGAAAGGATATGTCGGCGTTGCAAAACATGCACAAAGCACTTCAATTTGTTTCTGGAGAAAGCAATTTGTATAACTTATAACACAAAATCAATTAATATATGTATATAAGAGACGAACTTGTGTAGCTTCCTGTCCGCTAACTACAACGTCAAAATCTGATGCGAATTATGTGTTTTCTCTACAGACTGTATTTAGGATCTCTCTCTCTCCCCCTCTCTCTCTCTCTCTCTTTATATATATATATATATATATATATATATATATATATATATATATATATATATATATATATATATATATCTCTGTGTTTGTACTATTAAAAATGTCTTTGAGCATAGAAACACTACTTAACACACTTTAACCGCTCGGGTTCCTACTTACTTGCCCCCGTCGGTGAGAGCAGATTTAGACACAATGTCATGTCTAAATCTGGATAACATCCACTTCTATGAAACGGGTACTATTGCCCGGGGCAAAATTAACAAATGCCTGCGTCTAGAAAGAGTTCTCTTTTATAAACTGACGACAGAAAATCTGATGTGTTATATCAGAACAGATACAACAGCTTTGTCGTAGCCAGAAGACACATACAGCCGGGTCGATGACGGTTAATTAAATGTAAACCCTTGTTACAAAAACACAAGTAGATTCACAAATGTTAATCAATTTCACATATTCTTAACTGGATTAACTGTACAAAAACAATATCACTGTATTTTCATTGAACGTTCTTAGGCCCAGACCAATTTCGCATTTGACGATAATCCATGAGAGAATATGACCATGGATGAATATGTTTACTCTGATTGTCATGAGTTTGACACAATTAGTAAAACATAGCACATAATATCGAGTCTAAAGGTACGAAACGATGCACTCATTAAATGATACATGGTAGGTTTTTATCAACAATAAGCTGCCTGATTGCTATTTTTACACACTGTTTGCTATAACAGCAGGTGTAGGATCGTTTAGAAGCATGTTGTGGTCTTGCATATTAAATGTACAAACTGATGTTACTATTATGAACCCGTCTTGATATTAAAACTTGTAGATATATATTTTTCGAATTTTTTGTTGATGCTACCTAAGGTTTTAAGTTATAGACTATCGCTAGATTTATTATTGATTCGATGACTTTAGTCAAGACGGCTGAAAACTAATGAGGCAATAAGTTTGCGTGATACCAGTGTTCAAGAGAACACTGGTACCACAGAGGCAATCTTCCATCTACCAGAGAAGCAAGAGTCGGCAATACATTAGTTGTAACGTTTTGTAGATAGGAAAGGGACCAACTCTGCAGATAATTTCGTTAATACTGTAGCAGCGTTAAGATCAGGCTTTTGAAGTGTTAATAATTTTGTATGATATCTCGGACTTCGGAAGAGGTGATGACCAGATAATCGACAGTGGAAAGTTTCAGCAAAAGTGAGACTTCAAGGCGATAATCTAGCCAAACAGATGCGGTGCAGGTATGGGCATGGTTGTTGGATTGTATAGAGTGTTTAGAAATCGCGAGTTCCTATTGCCACTGATTAAATGTGTTTTCTGGTAATCGTAGTTTACCAACTTGTAGCCGCGGCTATTTCACTAATACAATGAATATAGATATAGATGTGTTCCACTATGAATGGAACAGTTTCCAATAAGCTTACTAGCAAGATTCTATCGTGACGGTAATTTAAACTCTTCGTGATGAATAGTGTACAAAAGTAAAACAAATGAATTTTAATTCAATTAAACGCGATATAATGTATTCCTCCTGTTACCTCCGAACGTAGAGCGTGATATTTTCATGATGTTGTGGCCGGGTTCGAACTTTGAAGTGTATGTGCGCGCTGCCTCTAGTCACACTAATTACTCCTAAAAAAACGAATATGTATTATATATATATATATATATATATATATATATATATATATATATATATATATATATACGATCAGCAATATGTCTCGCTGGGTAATATCCGGAAGATAGTATCAAAATGAACGAGCATATACGACACCACCATTTTCTAATAGAGGATGTAATGCTCGAGATGATTGCCTCATGACAATATAGTAGATACTACACAACCCCCCCCCAAAAAAAAAAATGAATACCTTAATGGATGGGATCATGACACCAACACACATTCAACAAGAAGAATGTAATGATCGGGTGTATGTATAATGCCAAGAAAACATATACTACTACAGTTATGTACCAAGGAAAAGGGTAATACCTTGGATGATTTTCTTATGATAAAAAGAGCAGATACTACACTACCATTAACATTGTGAATTGAAACATAGAAATATTATAATGTCGAATCCAGAATTTCATGATTAAATACAATTTTAAATATTCAAATTAAGCCTAACAAATCAGCAATGTTTATCACTTCATGATACTTATTACATGAGATTAAAGCTTGAAAAGTTCATCAACATCTAGATAATACAATGCAAACATTTCAAAAGTATATATTCGTAATCAATTCGAAAACTAAACATTTGCCGGATCGTTTTTAATAATTGGAAGTTACACAAAACTACAGAGCATATTTCAGGGTTTAAAAAGTGCACCGATTATATTTAAATCAGTTTATAATAAATGTTGTCATGAGAAAATAAATTCTTTAGAAAGTTCAAATATCAAAAAAAAAAATAGGATGGTTATATCATAAATACAGATACAAAAAAGTCCCAATTATATAATAAGGTGTGATATTTTCATTCTAGGATTTCAATTTTTCTCCAGACATAGCTCTTATTTTTTACCTGGCACTCTAAAGAAGTTGCCCACTTACCTTTGCTAGGATATGTGCTAAAGAATTAAGGGATAATATTCTGCTGCTTTTCAAATATCATTTAGAAAACCAAATAGTTTTACTTCAAACGTTGCAAGGGTGATAACTCCTATCATTTTGCATGTTTGACAATAATAACATTTTACGTACTATTTAAGTCTTCGTATTAATAAGTTGATCCCATATTTCCTGATATCATACCAAGGATCAAGATAAAACTATATTTCACTGTTTTATAATTTACATGAATACCGAAACACATACATCACAGTCTTAATTGGGTTTAATAAGAAGAATTAGACTTCATCACATGATGATTTCAGTTTTTATGCATTTGCTTTTCTTCATATCCGGATTTTACAAATAAATACATAAAATAACTATGTGTTAACTGGATTGGTAAAGGGCGTTTAACGTAATTTGATTAATATTATTTTTTAAACTCACCGTTAACATATCATCAAAATAGTCATAATGTAACATGATTTTAATAATGTAGGATATGTTAGGTGCAATCAGAAATTAATGCATTACATTGAATCATACATATAGTTACGTTTATTTGTGATCAGTAACTCTAAGCGAAAATTTAATAAACAAACATAATGAAATTTAAATTAGATTTAAATACTGGTGTGTAATTACTATAGAAATGCATGCACTTTTTATGCGATTAGCTTTTTACTGTCAACCATTCATGGTGTGTCATTAATATAACATTTAAATAATTATGTATAAGCTGCAATCTAATCGATGTTATTTCTATTCTTGACGTTTCATTATGAGATATAAATAATAGCCTTTTATATATGTATCGAGCACCATGAAGGTACAGATTCTATCTTTTATTCTTATACGTATGCAGTTGTTAAAAGTTTTTCAAGTAAAATATATTGATCGTTCCTTATAATGGTGATGTCTGAACACTTTGCTATGTGTGCAGTTTGTAAGAATATCATCTTTGTGTTTTAGAGGTTACCACTGTATGTAATTGTAGATAACAAATCTTTTAAGCATAATCTTAAATATCTATATAATTGCTTGTATACTTGCGACTGCTTTTAACAATGATCCATTTAATGTTACATTGAATGTTTTGAGTGTTTAATTTCTATACTTGCTTCGATAATAAAGTAAATTTCGAAGGTTCAGATGGTCGTTGCTATTCATGGTGTGCTTTGTGATACAAAGGTAAGTTGCTTTTATGTTATGTATGGTAATGTAATTATCCTTATCAGGGTCTTTTTATTACTATTATGTGCATGTAAATAATAACTATTTCTATTTTATTGCTTGAAGTAACATTACTACTGATGTTAGAGTAAGTATCTTCCTCAATTATGCAATTTTATACAACATTTACATGTATGCAGTGATTTCGTACCAACCAGTTTGCTTTATCTAATCAGTTAAATTTAGTGGCAAGAGAAAGTTGCATATTCATTTTGGGGGTTTTATTAATTTTATTAGTATTTGTTTTATTTCATAGTTGGTACAGTTTAGTAAAATTAAATAGTTTAATGTATGTGTGTGAGGTTTTAATGTTGTTTTCAATTATTTCATGGAAACATCTAGAGATGTTCGTCTGCATGGTTTTCAAAAACAACGAACAAAATTAACTACTGTCTCTAATTACTTCTCCGTTTATTACTAAGAAATGCCGTATTTTCTAGCATCAATTTTACATATAAATACTGGTTACGTTTATTAAGTTTTCTTATATATATTTATTTATTGTATTTATTTTATTGTATATTTTTAGTGTTATTTCTCTTACCGATGGTGTCGTTAATCATGGTCAGTTTCTTTCTAAACGCATTGTTATTTTTAATTATAGTTCAGTGATTGCTATTTAAAATTTTATTTGGTTTATCTTGACTTGTTCAGTCAATTATTGTAAAAGTCACAACTTTCAGCGAATATTTGTCTGTTAGATGATGTTTGTCAGTTTATTATTGATCTTGCAATGTGATAGATTAAATGTTGTGAATAAAATATTTTGATAAGTATTGCTAAAACAAGTAAATATTTATATGGACTTTAGACGTTGGAGCAGGAGTTTACTGGGTATATCGATTTCGCCGAGAAACGCCAATACCCACGTCGTCCATGAATATTAAAACATATTGTGACAACTTCCTCCCTGTGCCAGCATGAGTATTTCTCGTATCAATGTAACTTTGATAATTATACATTACATTACTGATTATTTATTTAAATAAAAAATGCAATAGCATATCACTATTTTTTAAAAGCCTACTTTAGAAAATAATATACTTTGGAAATTTGATCCAGGAGAATGCATTTTGATTTTTTAAAAGCAGTCGGCCACTAATATTTTAGTCAATGGTTGAAAAATAAAGAATGGATTGCTGTGTTCCCCGTAAAAATGTGAAAGCAATTTTAATTATTTTGTTAAGCTTCATGTATAAAACTATTTTAAGTTAAGAAAGTTATGAGTTTATAATTATTGTGTTTGTTGTTATATGATAAAGCCACATAACTGCCAGAATATATTAAGTCCCAAGATACAATATAAACTGTATGCATTTCTATTATTTCTTAGTACATTAAGCAGTTGGGTATCAACATTCGAGTGTATTTATTCCAAAAAACGGTCAAACTACGATACAACAGACAATTCGTTGTAAGGAATAAAAGTATAACTTCATCGTTTTACTTACCAAGAAATGCAACTGATAATGCTCTCAAATGTTTCATAATTGTGTTAATTGTTGACTGTTCAGACTTTAGAATATTTACTGTTTCCATTTGTTATCATTGTTATCGTTGAAAATAGGTACCCTCTCGATATTGTTAATTCTAATATCGTCACTAAGATCGCTCACTTTTACAACCCTAAACTTTTTGGTCCTCCAAAATTACAGCAGATTACCTTCGTTGGGTAATATTAGCATAACATTTGCTAATCACGTTTCTGTAGCTGTGCGTCGGTGTTACCAGGCATCTAATCCTAGATTTGTTTTTTCTGCGCGACCTTTGCTCAAATCTATTCAGAAATATGTTCTCCCACCCCAACATATTAGTAACATTATTTATCAATTTAAATATCGGTGCGATGCCGTATACGTGGGAAGGACAGTGCAATGGTTTTAATCTAGAAGAAAACAACACACACACCCGGCCATACGCCGGGGCCGACTAAATAATTTAAATACCTTAGTCAACACATCCGGGTCTGCTATTGCTGACCATCTTATAAATAGCGCCGAATGTGCGTCGACGTTCACTAGTGACTGGTTTTCTGTCATAAGTAGATCGCATTCTCTATTCCACCTTAAAGTACTGGAAGCCATATATATCAAGTCAATCACCCCCCACCCATTTGTAAACAAAAGGGGTGGCTTTTAGGGCTTAATGTGGTCAACTTGTGACCCTCCTCTCCACATTTTTTCTCCCAAACTTGTCACTAGTTTTCATTATAAATTTCTTTTAAGTTTTTATTCATATTTAATTACTTCCATTTTAATACTCTGATGAGTGTGGACGAAAGCCGGCTAAGTACATTCATGTTTTTAATTTTTTCTCGTTTTTATACTTGTTCAATCTCATTCTACTCTCCAAAAAATGTCCCAAACGTCTGCATTCCTCGCCCTTATATATATATATATATATATATATATATATATATATATATATATATATATATATATATATATATATATATATATATATATAAAACAGAGTAGTGCCGTATTAGTGCAGGTCCAACGAGAGAAAAGAATAGTGTAAAGGAGTAAAAAGTTGTTTTCAACATTTATTTATTATTTTGTTAGTGTATCATGTTATCATTTTATTGAAAAGCGTTATATAAAATTATAAAATAATAAATTAACAAAATAATAAATAGATGTTGAAAACACTTCTTACAAATGTTGGTAGCCTTACTCATTTACATATACAGGGTGTTTCAAAAGTCTTGGGAACATTACAAATGCGTATATCTCATGAACTATTCCAGGTAGAAAAATGAAACTGGTGCCATTTTAAAGCTTGCTTAATCAAGTTTTTGGTCATACTAATGATTTTCGTGTTATCTTTCCAGGTGCAGTAATGGCGTTCTCTAAACAAGACAAATCATTTTGCGTCCTCCAATTTGCAAAGACTGAATCGTGGACATGTGTTCAGCGTGCATTTCGCAGGAAATTTAAAAAAGATGCCCCTGAAAGGACATCCATTGTCAGATGGCATGCTACATTTGTGAAAGATGGGTGTTTTTGCCCAAGTAAGCGAACAGGTCGCCCTTCAACTTCAAAAGATGCAGTTGAGCAAGTTCGGACAGCCTTTCAGCGGAGCCCCCGTAAATCAGTGAGAAGAGCCAGCAGGGAACTTCAGCTGGCTCCAGCAATTGTCTGGCGTGTCTTAAGGAAACGACTGCAAATGGTACCTTACAAGCTCAAGTTGGTCCAAAAGTGGAAGGACACTGATAAGCCACTTCGCCGTGACTTTTGCATTGCAATGCAAGAGAAGTTGGAAGATAACGGCTTTGATGACCGGCTTGTTTTTAGCGATGAGGCGACCTTCCATCTGAATGGCAAAGTTAACAAGCATAACACGCGCATATGGGGTACTGAGAATCCTCATGAACTTCTTGAGCACGAGCGAGATTCACCAAAAGTGAACGTGTTTTGTGCAATTTCCAAGAAAGGTGTCTATGGACCGTTCTTCTTTGAAGAGGCAACTATCACTGGTGAATCCCATCTGAACATGCTGGAAGACTGGTTAATGGCTCAGTTGGAACAAGCAGAATCTGATGACTTCATTTGTCAACAAGATGGTGCACCGCCACACTGGAGTCTTAGAGTAAGGCAGTTTCTTAACACAAGGCTGCCTGGTAGATGGATTGGGAGATCTGGGCGAGGTGATGACGTTCTCATGCCCTGGCCTCCTAGGTATCCAGATCTTACCCCGTGTGACTTTTTCCTTTGGGGCTTTGTCAAGCAACAAGTCTATGTGCCGCCCCTTCCAAGAGATATTGATGAACTAAAGGCTCGAGTAACGGCAGTTGTGGGAACCATTGACGTCAAGATGCTGGAACGCGTTTGGCAGGAAATGGACTATTGACTAGATGTCTGCCGTGTGACGAATGGTGCTCATATTGAGCAACTTTGAAGATTCCCCACAAAACTTGAAACTTTAACCTTTCCAACGGTACCAATTTCATTTTTCAACTCCTAATAGTTTTTGAGTTATTAAAAATCGTTATGTTCCCAAGACTTTTGAAAAACCCTGTATGTATATATATATATATATATATATATATATATATATATATATATATATATATATATATATGTATATATATATATATTACAGGCTTGTACACGTTTCGTATTATATATATATATATATATATGTATATATATATATATATATATATATATATATATATATATATATATATATATATATATATATATATATATATATACTACAGGCTAGTACAGTTATCAGCCTTGAGAGGAGTCAGGTTGTTATCACAAAAGTCACGTTCTTTGACGTTCTCCGACGAAAATTTATCCGCAAGTTGGTATCCCTAATCGCATACGCCAGTAAAGAGAAGCGCAAAAGCGGTCAGCTGATAACTTACAAATCAACAATGACAGCAGACATAATGCCTATAGCTTAACCAGTGTGTAGGTTGTTTGACACGTCAACTGGGAATGACTGATCCATGCCAATGACCCAGGTGCCGATCGACGGGTGGACTGCCTTTACTCGAGATGGGTTGAACTCATTTGCAGCAGGCTCAACCCACCCCGAGTGCATGTCGTGACAGTTACATTTCCAGTGCATTATATTTGATCAATCTGCATACCTAAACTGAAGCGTTTCTTCACTGTAATAACATATTTAGTATTCAGTCTATTGTTGCGAATTTATATTATTTGTAAATAACGAACTTGGATAAATTATATATTGTATTTTAGATGTTAGCATTAGATGTTGATTTTGCGTTCAGAAATACGAGGATAATGAATAAGACGAATAGATGCAAAGCAGCTGAAGCTTGACATTTTACAAAGCTGTCCTGCTGTTATATACTGGGAATACTGGGGATTGTTTATTTACATATCGATCCCTCATTCTCTTTGCATCTATAACTTATTTTGATTTTTCTGATTATTCTTGTATATTTATCTACTTGGCTATCAATATATTCATCTATATCTAAATATCTATCGATCCACATATGTGTATATTTTCTTCTGTCTGCTATTTTGTATCTATTATATATATATATATATATATATATATATATATATATATATATATATATATATACTAGTACCACTAAGTTATTGAGCACTGTTTAAGTAAATAGTTATATATATACACTAGATAACCTATGATTAAATAAATTATTAAGTTAAAACTTACGGAAGCTTATAGATTACGGAGTAACACGAGATACAAACAGACGTAACTATATAGATATAATAACTACTAAACATAAAGAAATCCTTTATCTCAACGACAAAATTATTAAATCAAAACTTAAGGAAGCTTATATATTGTTAATATATTTTAAAGGCGATTTTAATAATAACTTGCTTAATTTATCTTACACAATTTGCAATACGATGTGTTTTTAAAATACCAGCTAAATAAAATAGATGTTGTATTAACCCAATGGGTTAACACTGCCGAAGCAATCACTCGGTTTAATAATATCGAAAATTAAAACAAATGCACTTCTTGCAATTCTATACATCAGACTCTTCAACATCGCGCTGGATTTCGCTGAGATATATATCCACATACACAATGATGAACTCCGCATGATAAAGAGATATAGAAGATCAGTGTTAATCAATAATATAGAGCTATGGATACAACACAATATGTAAAAAACAATATGACACCCTCTTTAAATTTGGCCATGGATTCTCTTGACTTGCAAATTCATCGACTTTTATATTCCCTCAAACGATACTACTGATATTAGAATATATAGAAATAATGGATTGGCTCTAATAAGAGAGTCCAACAAGTTCAATGGTAATAACTGAATAACATTGTACATATGGAAATTTAAAAACACAAGTGTAAAAGTAGACGTATCAGCTTACATAAAAATAACTAACATTTCAGATGTAACTTTCAACATCAACACAAATAGATACAAGGCATCTTTCAAACTTAGCACAACCACTATAGATGTGTAGCAAAAGTCGAAACATACATTAAAAACATATATCCACCTCTATCGAATTGAGGATAAGCAATAACTAGCGAAAAAGCATTTAACAATTAAAGTAGCATATACAACACAGTCATTAGAAATAATTGGTATAACATATCGACATTAAATATAAGCAAAGAGATACACATAATTATCATTACCAATAAGAAATAAAAATATAATTTGGTTCGCCCCACCCTATACTAAAAACTTAACATCGCAAAAACATTCCTGAATGTAATCAATAAATACTCCGCGAAACAAACACCTTGCACATAATCTCCACTAAAAATAATCTAAACTAAAAACGTCGAAATTATAATCAATGCTCACGATAACAAAATAATAAACGAGAGTAATAGCGAAAAAATTTTAAAAAACAAAATGCAGTAAATGTGATATTTATAGTTACAATTACATTACGAAGAACAATAATACAACCACTAAAAAGTAATAACTCTACTAAGAATAACCTAATTAGAAATAAAGAAAATTATGACTGTACCAGACAGCCTCAGGATGTTTGTCCACTACGAAATATCTGCTTTATCAAATATATAGTTTACCAAGCTACAAAAAAGAATACCAGAATAACAAAACATACTACGTAGGATAAACCTTCCTGTAATTTCAAACTAGGTACATTCGATCACAAAATAAGAACGACACAGAGAATGAATATCGAGCCATTAGTGTTTTCTTTCCAGATGAAATGCGGTTTATTTGAAGTCGTTTGTGTGATGTCCGTATCTGTAGGGATATCGTGTTTCTATATTTTTTGTAAGGGAATTGTTTATTGGTGTCATCTTTCTATTATAACATGCATCTATCTCCTTCTCTACATATCTATAAATATAAATATATATATATATATAAATATATATATACATATATATGTATATAGATACATAAACATGCCGTGTTTACTTCCAATTAATGACCTATCATCTCTATTTACATTTTAATGTGCATAGTTATATAGAGATATCTATGTATATATCTTTATTTTATGTATACACTTATATATCATAATTTAATCTATACACTTATAGATATGATAATATATTGTGTATATACCTTTTAAGTATTTTTATCAATAGTGCTCAATACGTGAGATCTTAGTATGCATATATATATACATATTGTATATATATATATATATATATATATATATATATATATATATATATATATATATATATATATATGAAAATATTTGTTGTTGTTTATTATGTACGGACGTATACGTTTCATCTTTTTTCAATCAAGACTCTTCAGCGTAGAAGTTTGACTATTCACTACTGGTCACACGATTCGAAACCCTGGATTATAAGTATTTTTCAACTCCAACCCAACGTCTTAAACCTCGCGGCCAATATCTGAACGGCTGATAAACTGTGGTAGATTAAATACATTTATAAGCGGCGATGACGACACAGGCATTCTACTTATATTAAGGAATGATGCATTATAAAGCAAATGACGTCACGCTGTATTTGCACAACTACTAAAGTGCTCTACTAATAATTAAGGAGCGACAAATATGAAAATATTTGTTGTTGTTTATTGGCTACGGACGTATACGTTTCATCTTCTTTCAATCAAGACTTTTATATATATATATATATATATATATATATATATATATATATATCTTTACTACTATTATAGTATCCATTGACTCTGAATTCCACCTGTCTAATCAACTGTGATATTTTCAATTATTGGGGGGTTATTTTCGGTGTATCTTTATTTAAGAATCTCATGAATTTTGTAACCTGAATCATTCATCCTCTATATCAAAGAAGTCATCAGATTTTGTGAACCTCCTACCCGTATACATTATGCCCATCAATATTTCATGCCATCTCTCATGAGAACTTAAGCTTCAGAATAATTAGTTCTTTATGGGTGGGCGGACAGTATTTTTATTTGTAACTGTTCATGAAATATAATGTTCGCACCAGAAATGCGAACGTGATCTCAACGATAACATTTCTGATATACATTGCAATGCTTCACTGTCCTTACACATTTGAAAATCGAACTATGTTACGCCGAATAATTTCGTAGACTTTGCTACATAATAAATCCTACAAACTGGGCAAGTAAACTGTGTCTATTAGATTATCATTAATATAGTTTATAAAATGAATTAGCGCAAACCTTATAATTGCTTTTTGACATTAAAACAATTTTCTTAATAAACTCAATTACATATTAGATAGCATGAGTTAATTCTTATTTATGTTAAAAGATGTTTCTTGGCTCTTCATTATAAATTCAATATAGCTGACTGACTATGATAAAACCGTTGTTTCTCTTGCGGAGCAATGATCTATGTAAGGTGTATGTAAAACATTATGTGTATCTTTGTTCGAGTCGTCAAGTTACATTGAATTGTTTTTAATTTCAGTAAAAAATAAAATAAAAAAATGAATAAGAGCATGGCCATTGAAATGTCACGTATCTTTTTAACTCATATATATATATATATATATATATATATATATATATATGTATATATATATATATATATGTGTTGGTGTGTGCGTTTGTGTTTGAGAGAAAACAAACTGATTGTCTTTGCAAGTTTGCCCTTCCAATTGCGTTTGCTTGATGACTGATGTTTTCATGACTTGAAAATAAACAGTTAGACAGTTTTATTGAATTCTTCATGAGCTATTTAAGTTCCCATGATTGTTCTTTATTGATAATAAACAAATCAATAGAAAAGTGCGAATATTATTTCTTAATTATCAACTTACAATTGCAGTGGATTGAGTGACCGAATTCATTATTAATTCTAATACATGCATACACTATCAGTGTCCATTGACTTTGCAGTCTCATTAAAAGATTCAGCTCAGTGATGGTCAATTACTAACAACAGAGCAAATATAACTCAGGTTCATATTATATTCCAAAAAACATATTTTATGTCAATATATTTATTTTTATTTTTAAAATCTCTAAAAAACATAACACTTTTGAATCATCATAATACTTTATAATGAGGTAATTTACATCATTTAGTGAAAAAATAAATATTTAATAGCTTCTTTCGGTATTTTAATTCATCTCTAGGTAACTATAAACTAAATAAAGAAATCTGAGCAATTTATCTTATCTTAGTCTTAATTTAAACAATTTATAAATAAATACTAAACATCTTCCACAAAACACCGCAGTTTAACAATATTAATAGGTGCTTGAATGGATTGATATATCTATATAAGTGACATACAAATGATAAACTTAAAAGAGACCACTCCGTGGTTAGTTTCGTCTCCAAATGACCTGAATAGAAATCTGAACGCTAATTGATGTAACTTTGGAAAGTAAAAATTACTCTCAAATGAATTCGAATTTTTATAAATAGATTATAGAACTTATCAACTATTTTAAAAAATGTTACTGAATTTAAATTTATATATGTCCACACAATTTTTAGGATGCACTAGCTCTGAACTGGAAATTGAAAATGGCGTATTATTGGGTTCCCTCACGTGTCAGTTTGCTCTTTTCTTTGTTTTTTTTTGGTTTCACCTGAAAATTAACAGTGTATAGTGTAGTTTTTTGGAACACACTTTTATCCAAAAACTTGTTACTCTTTGTGAATTTTTCACATGATTTTGTGATGTTGCAGATGGAATATAATATGAACCTGACTCATATATATATATATATATATATATATATATATATATATATATATATATATATATACATATATGTTAGTAAAAATAAAGAATTTGTCTGTTTAATTATACGTTTTCTATCTTTTCAATTTTTATGATTGTCTTTTTTGTATAAACATGATGGTCTTTTTTGTATGAAAATAAAAAATAATAAATGCTAAATAGGTTCCACAGGTTTCGCGAACGTTTTCGATGAACAACAAAGCTGGAGAAAGAAGAGCATGACACTTTTATTAACATTGTTCTAGGAAGTGCACTTGTCTCCCATGCACTAGAGCACGGCCATGCGTTCAAATTTGAACAAGCTGAAATCACAAAATACATCCACAACAAAGCTCGGCGAATACTGCTGGAAACTGCACTCATAACACAGTCTCCAACACCACCAATAAACGAAATGGCTTCTTTAACCTATCACCCTTAATAAGCAAAATCATCCTTACTGAACAAAGTCTCATGCCAGATCATAGATAACATCTATTTTTATCTCTGACCTTAATGACACTCTCCCACTTATCTCCACATATACACCCCCCACACACACATCTTCATTCTCCACGAATATTAACTCCCCTCTCCCCCTCACCCATTCCCCCTCTCAACCACTTATCTCGTACTCTCACCATTCCATACCGCCCGCTCTCAAATCCCCTCATTTTCTCAAATCCTCTCTAAGACCGTGACTTTCACCCATCCACCAAAATCACAGCCCCCTCCTTCTCTACCCACCCTCAATTGCTATGCATACACCCCCACACATAAATCCCCATTCACCATGAACCCAAACCTTCCAACCTATTTTTCCTTCTCTCTTTGCCGCAGCCACCTGTTCAAATATTCCTTCCTCCTTCTTCCTCACCCTCCACTCCCTCACTCACTGCCATCCAGATTATTCCCGCTCATCCCCCACCTCTTTCTCTTACAACCAGCCCCCGTTTCCCTGCTCACCCCCATCTTTCCACGCTTTTCCACTCAGTTTCATAACATTAACTTTCATTCCCCACTACTGACTCCACTAAGTCCGGACGTCACCCTTACTGTTTTCTCCAGTAGTTGCTACTACTTTCCTCCTTTCTTCCCATAATGTCAACCCTATATGTGCACGTACTTGCATGACATTTTTCTTTATATTATCATCCTGATGAAGTCTTATAAATAAAGACGAAACGTTAGTGTACACATAAAATCATCCCTTTTTTGGTTTTCCTTTTTAATTTTCCCATATATATATATATATATATATATATATATATATGAAATGAAAACGGAAAAACCAAAAGATATTTTTTTATGTATCTATAAACGTTTCGTCTTTTTCTAGTAGGCTTCCTCAGGATGATAACTTTAAGAAAAATGTGATGCAAGTACATATAAATATTGGGTTGACATGATTTGTTAAAGAGAAGAAGTAGTAGCCACTACTGGGGGCGCAGGACCAAGGTCCGGTCTGAGAGAACTCGGTGGCAGAGAGTGAAATTAATGTGGATGGCTATGAGTGAAAAAGGGCAGTGATGGGAGTATAATTGAATTTATCTTATGGTGGGAGAGAGGGGAGGGGTGATGATGTTTTTGTTGTGGTGAGGTGTTGCATGGATTTTGAGGGGCTCGGGAAAAAGGAGGAGAGTGGTGAGGCTTCGTGTGTTTGGTGTGTAGGTAGTGTCATAGTTTTAGAACAGATTTGAGGAAATGAATGTGATTTGAAAATAGGAGGGGTGGGAGCGTAAGAGTGTGAAATAAGAAGTCGAAAGGGGGAAATGGGTCAGTGGGGAGAAAGGATGTATATGTATATATATATATATATATATGTATATATATATACATACATATATATATATATGTATACATGTATATATGTATATATATGTATATATGTATATATATGCATATATATATATGTGTGTATATATACATATGTATATATGTGTATACACATGTGTATGTATATGTATATATGTATGTATGTATGAATATATGTGTATATATACATGTATATATATATTATATATATGCATATATATATATATGTATATATATGTGTGTGTATATATATATGTATATATACATGTGTATATAGCTATATATGTATATGTGTATATATGTATATATATGTATATATGTGTATGTATGTATATATATTTATATTTGTATATATATATGTCAATATATATATATATATATATATATATATATACAGTTGGTTTGTGTAATAACTACTTTTATATGTTGCGGCAATCGCCATTCGAAAAATTACTTAATGCTGGTAAAACTGTCTCTTAGCTAAAAACCCTGCCCCTGTCATATACAAGGTTCTTTGTTATAATAACATGAGTTTGAAAAGCAACGAAAGGTGTCCATAGTTTAGCGCAGTTTCCATACTATTTGCGATACATGCATACGATTTCATGTAACTTTTTGTAATGACTTTCGTGATTACTTTCTCCTGCCCTTGAAAATAAATATGATAAGTGCTGCGTGTGAGTGTGTTAGTGAAGAATTGTTATAAATAATAAAAAAGCAATCTTGTAAAAAAAACTGTTTTCGTTTATAAATGAAAAATAAAACCGTATTTTAATTATTATTTGGCGCTATTCTGTTTTTTACGTAATAGTTTTCTTTCTTTCAAATCTCTACAAATGCTACCCACAGGCTACAGGTGCTTTGTAAACTACTTTATTAACACTCTTTATTTAGTAGTTTATTTATTGATATCTCTGAATTCACTACAAAATGGTATGTTTTTTGCAAAAAAAAGAAATAATAAAAATATAGTGTAAATAACCAATTATTATACAATATTTATTAGTAATAAAAACAAACACATTCAAAAACGAAATATTTACAAAAAGATTTTGACATATGATATAAGTATAACTAATAGTTAACTGGTCGATTTCGCCGGTTGAGCGGGACAAGTTAGACGTCATCCAGCAGCTAATTGCGCACCACATGGCCAGCGTTCAATGGACCGACTAGTTCATCAACGTCTATCTGTGAGTGGTTACTAGGTGTGAAGACGATGTTGACTTGGCTAACAGGATGTAGAATAATTAGGAACGTTCTACTTTTCCGAAGGATGGATGCACGATGGATACGTTTGGTTACTACCAATTGACATCAAACGATGACTTGGTGAACAGCAACAAGACACTCTAGAACATACTTATTCTGATTTGATTAACGTTAGGTGGTTGAACATTATTTTTACTTTATACACGTTACACTACATATAGATCATTGAGTAACATACTAACATCAGAACATCATTGACTCACTTAATAAAAGGTTCTAGAGGCATCACTAAATATTAAGACGACTGTATTACTCCGCTCGGGGCGACTTGCTTTAAACTAGATATATGTATAATATGTTTAAGTTATACACTACTTTACGTGATAGAAGATTTAGTATTTATCATGAGATGTGGATTTCTTAGATTTGTTATGTGAAAACAAAACGACTGTATAACCCCAAGGAATATTTATAGAGGGAACGAAATAAATGGTAAATTTAGCAACAAGATGTTTTATACATTAGATTTAAATGTTTGTATTTTTATACGGTTGTGCATATAAGAATGAGGGAAGATACTTCAAAGGCAAGCGGTTCGGGGGAATAATCTATTAGAGTACTGATTTACTCCTCTCCAGGAGTTAGGCACAACGCCAGTTTTTATCTTACTCCCACAAGTAAGATGTGACCCAGAGTCGGGTCGGGAAAGTGGGGTTTAATAATTGCCTGGGCAGCCCCGTCGGCATTACCCGGTAGGGGCGCCTCAGGCAGTAAGCAATACACTTACTCCTCGCCAAAGAGGGGAGGTGAAGCCTGGGAGGGTGAAACTCCTAGAACTGCACAGGACAGACCCATAGACCGGCGTAAATCAAGCCCCGAAGGCCAGGAACATACCAGTATATGGGGTGCAGTATCCATCGGAACAGATACTACACTTTGATCTTAGCCAAAAGGCCAAGAATAATCTATTAGAGTAGAAGGTTTCTAGCATCTAGAGAGTCTGCAGTGACGGGTAGATGTTGCTGCTAGTTGGGTGGGTCAGGCGTAACTTCGTTTAATCGGTTCATGTAATGTAAGTTCATTGAAGTGCATTTCAATGGGAACACTTGTAACGCACACCAAAAGATGCAGCACTAGGTGATCTGACACGGACCGTATTATTGCGCACGGTATGGTACCTATCAAATAAGAGACTTTATTTATAACCTGTCTAAGAGAGAGATAGATAGAGATAGAGATAGATAGATAGATAGATAGGTATATATATATATATATATATATATATATATATATATATATATATATATATATATATATATATATAGAGAGAGAGAGAGAGAGAGAGAGAGAGATGAAGAGAGACTAGTAGTTTATGCACCAGCCCAGATAGGCAACATTGATCCGTTCATAAGCGAATGATAAATATTGAATACTGGCAGGTTTAATTTTTTTTTAGCCAGACATATTTTCTGGACGCATTATACTTCAACTGAATTAAGACGAACAACAAAAACGCATATAACACGTTTTACTCAGTATAACACTGGGTATGTTTAAGGCAGTTCAGTGGTTCGTTTGACTTCTGTATTATACATGTTTAAACCCCACTACAAAACGCATATACAATTTTCAACTGATTATAATACTTGATCTACAGTCAAGTCCATACTGAGGTTGTAGCTTCTCATTTTTTATATTTTGACAGAAAGTCAGTTTCATTGAACAAGATGGATGAGTGATTTACTATTGCACAACATTGAATAAATTTAAAAAATAATATTTTAGACAATTGGCATCGTTTTGTATTGATAATAAAACAATTTGATACACGGGTTTGTTTCACTTTTACTTGCCAACACTTTTGGAAAATTTGCAGAATACCTTGAACCGTAATCGAACACGAAGAAAAGAAATAAAAAAAAAACATTTAAAAATACTGATACTAAAAAATGCTATAGATATTTAGCCTGAAGCACATCTAAATTAATCAATCATAAATGATGTCATGTGACAATACATCATCTTGGAGTGTCAGAATAATCACATCGTCGTGGGAAATAGTAATCTATTCAAAATTGCTGCAATAAAAAATGCTTCTTTAAATTTATTGTTTTGCTTTATGAAATTTTTTATTTTGTTTCTTGAAATAATTTGATTTTCCTTTGTTCTCCGCTGCGTGTACATTTGAATAGTAACAACACGGACGAAAAGTATTTTTCATGGTGACAGTGTAGTGGTTTGAATAAAGAAACATATCAATCAATGACAATAATGCTGAGATGTGTGGGTGTTTCTTTCTGCCTGTCCGATAATCTCAGAAAGTAAACGGCGGTGTAAGATGAAAGAATGATGTGTATTAAATGAAAAAAATACACCGAAGTTTTAGAATGTAAAGGTTATACGTTCAATATCTGCAGAGGGCAGTATATTTTCACTTTCTTCTCTAACAGCCACAGTAAATACAACTACACTATATTGTCTGAAGTCTTCGAATATTGATGAATAAATGCATAGCTTTTGTTGGGTAATTGATATCATACCATAAACAATTGTATGTAGATCTATTTTCGTATTTTATTACAAAAACTGGAAGTGTTCTCTATCTGCTCCATATCTTCTGAAATAAGACATGTTATGAAATTAAAAAAAAATTCTGAAACTAATTCTTATTAGAATGTTCAACTATTTATTTCTATCAAAATCTAACTTTTATTATTTTCGATTACAAATCATCCCCCAAATGTAAATAGATTAGTTTAACCCAATAAACCATCATTACACTATTCGTCACAGCAAAAGGGAGAAACTTTAGATGTAATATTATTTTTTTACAGTCACATTTTTTGCATAATGCTCTTTATGATATATATAGTATACATATATACGCACGTATTTATGTGTGTGTATATATAATGTGTTTTTGGGGGCCGCTATGTTTGCAATGTATTTTAATTTTTCAGCATATATTTTGTTTAAACTCTGTTATGTGATTACCCAATATTATATTCCCCTTCGTGCAAAGCTGCATCTAAGCGCACATGCTTATCTACATCGTATCATTTATAATTTTAACGAAAGGTTATTTGAACTTATTACAAGCAGATGTTGCCCACTTTTGAACGTATAATTGCATTTCACACCGCTAATGTCCATCGCATTCTCAATGCTATTCTGCTGTTATTTAACTTTCTATGCCTATAATTAAAAAATCTAATCTGCTATTTGTAATTCAATCTACCATCGAGCAAAGTGCAATTAGAATATTACTTAACACGGGTATGTCATTAATACATACTTGCGGTCATATTTTATTAGCATAATCTCGCATACGATATCGGTGTGAAAAGTTAAATGACTAGATGGGTTGTGTTATTTTATCATTTCGCATAATAGATTAGACTATGGAATTTTACTTTCAGCTTTCTACAACCATGGACACTTTTCACTTCCTCTTCATAAAAGTCAGTGCGTTATTTGAACTGAAGGACCAAAGATGAACACTGAGAAATGAATATGAACAACACCACTAAATAAAAATAACCGGCATATTAACCTGATCGTCGTAAGCGTTTACGAATTTATTTTCAAAACCGTAGAGGTCGATAGCCTCTGGTAGTTTGTAACTACGATGCTTGAGAGATTTCCACAATCCATTATCAAGTATCGACTAGAAACGTGGAATGGAATTATTATAATTTCTCTCAGACGAAAGCGGGTAACATTTGAAAGTGACCCAGTTTTTATGCATATAATTTTAATTTAAAAAAATTAAAACCATTCTGTTACATTTCAGACAACTCACATGGAAATATACTTACATAAAAACGCATTAGTAAAAGTTAGTTTTACAATTGTAACGAAGAGAATGTAAAGCAAAACGAAAAGAATATAAAATCATTGTATTTAGTTCAATACAAGAGAGAAAGTATTTATTTTAAAAAGATTAAAGGTTAACAAAGTGAAACGTAAAGCAAACACAAAGAAAAAAAGAACTCCATACCATAAAATAACATTTAGAAGAAATATTTTTTTTAAACATAAAATATCTACCCTCCCCAACACCTTTTCAAAAGTATACCTAATGTTTATATACAACATAACACGCCCGAGTATATTGCACACCCAACTACATCAACCCTTAGCAACCGCAATATAGCCTACCCTGCATCCACAACAGATAACACATCAATCAATAGATACCCCATCTCTTCTTAACATTTCTAACATTTGAAATGAGGCCGACTAATGATGCAGTTTTTCTGCATCTTAAGCACTTAGGAAGTGAAACAATTAAAAATAATAGTAAGCTCAATAACAACGAGCTGAAAATCACATATAAAAAAATTATTACATAGGAACCATTACATACTTGGTGATAAAAATCGTACATATTTCTACACAGAGCGTATTTCCCCAGTGGTAGAACGCTGGACAATAGACATCAACATCGAAGGTTCGATCTCTGAGTAAGTTAGCCATGCTGATGACGACTGTGAGCAAGAAACACGTGTCCATAGATTACTTTTATGTACGTAAGAAAATAATATATATATCAAAAACAAAAAATACGACCCTTGAAATGAGGTCGACTAATAATGCAGTTTTTCGGCATCTTACACACTTAGAAAGTGAAACAATTAAAAAAATAGTAAGCTAAATAACAACGAGCTGAAACTCCCGTATGAAAAATTATTACATAGAAACCATTATATATATATATATATATATATATATATATATATATATATATATATATATATATATATATAATTAAAATTGCTTATAACAATAAATGTTGGATAAAAACTAAAGTATAAATAATAAACAAACAAGAATAATAAATGCATACATACATTTTAAAAATAAACAAATCCTACCATAAATTATGCAATTCAGTTATCCCTAAAAATATACTTTTTAAGTAGAAAAACAGACAACATCCAACCAAAATAATTAAACCAATTTTAATATAACTTCATTACAATAAACACCCTTGTTTTTCTACTTTTCAAGACACCGGCAATGCTGCTTTAAATCCCACACTATGAAAAAAACTACAAAACTACAAATAAAAACTTAAAGAAAACACTTAATAGAAAAAATACAAACCTTCTTAAATCACTAAACTATAAATAATAAATAAAATATAACTCAATTAATTCCCAACCAATATTTTTTCCAAAGTGACTGTCAAGGAATGCACAGTTTTCATCGATATAACGCCATTACTTATCGTGTTTTCACTCATCTAGTACGCTGACGATTCCACTAGGTTTAGACTTTTAAAAACTGTAAAAAGTTTAGCCCATCCAGATGAAACCGAAAGATTTAACACGTAGCTTTCAATTAAATTATTTATATATATATATATATATATATATATATATATATATATATATATATATATATATATATAGATAGATAGATAGATAGATAGATAGATCCAAGCAAGTGGTGTTGACCGTCACGGAACTTCCCGTTTGTAAATCTTCGTGAGGGTTTCAAACCGTCGTGCTATTCTTCTGGTTTCAAGTGGCAGTCAGTTGAGTATTTCACCATTTTTTACGAGCGCTTTCGATTTTCTAGTCGTCTTCAGGATTAGCTTTTTTTAAAATAAGAAGACTTGAGTTAATGGTTGATAAGTATCGTTAAGAGTAAATGAAAGAAAAGAGAGGGTGTGTGGTTGAGTTCATGTTATTCTATCGTTTGTGTATTTGGTTTTATTGTTTATTTATTTATTTTATTAATTCTTAGTTTTACTATTATTTATTTATTATTATATATTTTTATTATTACAGTATTGTGTGTATATATATATATGTATATATACCCACACATATATATATATATACATACACACACACATGTATATATACACACACACATATATACACACATACACCACACACCCGCACAAATATACACACATATATACACACATATACACATATATATATATATATATATATATATATATATATATATATTTATATATTTAAAGAAATGAGTGCTTAAAATGGAAATTTAAAATTTTACAATATCTAAAATTAATTGTTCCAAAAAAAAGGTCCACAAACTCGACTTGGCCCATCACAAATTGAATTTAATGTTAATTTATATAGCAGAGGTGTTAAAAATATCAGAAGGCAATGTATTCTCGAATATAGAAGGCAATGTATGAGAAGGCAATGTATTCTCCAATGCATCTAATTTAGCAATAAAGCGCTGTGTGCAAAGTTGCTGCTACGTTTGCTAAGAGATGATAAAAACAAGACCTTTTCCAATATATAGAGGGTCGTCTGCAACTCTTTTAACACAATCAAATGTGTTTGCATCTATATCTCACAATAGATGAAACATGGACCTACCACTTCACTTCGGCTGTCAGATAAGTAAATAAAAGCAAGTGGTACCACTCCAAAACAACAAAAGACGCACATATTTAGGACTCCGTCTTAGATAGATCAGTTAATAGCGAATATTACTGATGCGTGTGAGAAAAGTATCATCAAAAAGTTATCTTTCCCCAAAACAATGCACTGTGCAACCAGTCTATCGCAACAATTGCAAAACTACATCAATTACGCTTAGAATTGCTTCTGCATCTACTCTAGTCGCCAGAACTGCCCACCGACGCAGGTGATAACTGGCTGTTTGCAGACCGCAATTGTTCCAAATAAATAGATGTTCTTTTAATGCTGATATGATATCGGGAATTGAGCCGAGCGACAAATTATTATACAAAAAAGGCGTCAAATTGTTAGAGCAGCGTTGAAATTAGTGTATTACCCAAGAAGCAAATTAGGTTGATGAATACGTTCGAAATTTGTCTTGAAATTCTTGTTTTATTAGTAAGGCGCGGGGCTTATTGTTTTGTGTGTCAGTATGTCTGACTCACAGCTCTAAAATCATTTACCATTTTAATGAGTCTAACTTTATTTACCAAGTCATGCAATCTTGGTTCAAATAAAAGAAGGGCCTATTTATTTGTGCGTGTGTAGGTCCTAGACACATACCTCTAAAAGACTTGACTATTTTTATGAGTCTAACATTATTTACCAAGTCATGCAATCTTGGTCCAAATAAAAGAAGGGCCTATTTATTTGTGCGTGTGTAGGTCTTAGACACATACCTCTCAAAGACTTGACTATTTTTATGAGTCTAACATTATTTACCAAGTCATGCAATCTTGGTTCAATAAAAGAAGGGCCTATTTATTTGTGCGTGTGTAGGTCTTAGACACATACCTCTAAAAGACTTGACTATTTTTATGAGTCTAACATTATTTACCAAGTCATGCAATCTTGGTTCAAATAAAAGAAGGGCCTATTTATTTGTGCGTGTGTAGGTCTTAGACACATACCTCTCAAAGACTTTACTATTTTTATGAGTCTAACAGTATTTACCAAGTCATGCAATCTTGGTTCAAATAAAACAAGGACTTCCTGTTCGGTGTATTAGTATTTCTTAGATTGAAAACTCTAAAAGAATTTACTATTACCATGAGTCTAACAGTATTTACTAAGTCATGCAATCTTAGTTCAAATAAAAGAAGGGCTTATTGATTGGTGTGTTAGTATTTCTTAGACTCACAACTGTAAAAGCATTTACTATTTTTATGAGTCTAACAGTTTTTACCAAGTCATGCAATCTTGGTTTAAATACGAGCTAAAGAGTTTCATAACTGTACTTACATATAAATAACAGACGCGCACGACTGTTTGCGATAACAGAAGATTATTTGTAGTAGGTTTAGATTACTGAGTTTTTAGTTCATTTATCCACGCTAAATAATGTTATCAAAAGCAGCTTTTCCCACTAAAACTGTAATTTAAAATGTCAGTATTATTGGAATATTATCGTATACAGAGAACACAATTGAAAGAAAATAACTATAGTTTTATGACAACTACTGGAGCGAAATTACTCCACAAGGTGACGACACTTGTGAAGCGAGCAAAAAACATCGACTCATAAAAAACATTTATCTACAAATGCTATTTGATAGTTTCATTAACACAATCATCGCAGATAAAATTTCATTTGGAAACCGAACCTGGCAATCGCGTTTTCCCACTGCACTTCCGATCGCATTTCCCCCATTTAAATCTTCCTTGATCTTATTTTCATCTTCTATCGAACTATCACTTGACAATATGATAAAACATTGCCATAAATTAAGTAATATGACAACCTTCATCATTTGTCAATTTCGTAAAATATATATCAAAAAATTAAATAAATATACCGCCATCAATCCCCTTGGAAAATAAATATAAAATATTTTAAACTGTTAATGTTACGTCTCATTTTACTTATTTTTATCTATATCTATATAAATTAAAGTTTAACATGTCTATATGTGTATGTATATGAGTGTGGGTGTGTGTGTGTATATACAAATATGTGTGTATGTATATATATATATATATATATATATATATATATATATATATATATATATATATAGATGGATAGATAGATGGACGAAGAGTGATAAACATGCACGAATGTCCAAATTTATATCCAACTTCGATTGTACAATGCTAGGTATATTCTGTAATAAAATTATGTTTATTATTCTTTCCTTAAGCCAAGGTTTTTCAAAGACCGAGATCTTATCATCAGAGGAATTATACAGATAGATATGTTTGCAATAGAAATGCAAAAATTCACCATTTGAAAAAATATTTGAAAAAATGATGGGTGAAAAAAGTTCGTATATAAAGTTGGACATTCGAGCATGTTTATCACTATCCGTCCATCTATCTTTATAATTACTCTATCTCGTATATTGAGCTTTAACCATTTCACTGTAGGTTCTTTTCTACTAGTTTACTTTTAGTTTCATATTTATTCTATATATATATATATATATATATATACATGTGTGTGTGTATGTTTCTGTGTGTTAACTCCCGTCCTTTTGTGAATTTGGAAACATTTTCTAGGCTTGCTGGTGGATAATATGGGCGATATTAAGTAAGTATTTCATAAATCTCCCCGAGTTCGAGGAAATGTCAATCTAAATAAGTACACATGAATTCATAAATATTTTCAAAATTTCCGTGTCATTGGGAATATTTAAAATGTCATTAGAAGGCCTCTTATGGCATGAATTCCCCTTTTTACAAATTCTGAATAGTTAATAAATATTAAATGTTATCTATAATTTTTGGGTAGCAATTAATTCTAAGGAATTTATTGTTATCCAATAATTATCTTCAACTTCAGTCTAAAATGTAGATATGAGTTCTTTAGTAAAAAGCATTTAATAGATGTTGGTCAAATTGAAATAAGCATTACAAGGCATAATGGATATATATATATATTATATATATATATTACACCTTTATTTAAACATCTAAAACGAACATAACCGCAAAAATGTTTTTTTTCGGTGAATTAAGTTGATTAATGTTATAATTATCTATCAGAATTACCGTCATTAGACGTACAGATACACACCGAAGAGAGTACTGACACTTCTAATAGTTCTACTACTACTACTACTACTACTACTACTACTACTACTACTACTAATAATAATAATAATAATAATAATCATTATCTTGATTATTATTATTATCATAATTTTATTATTAATATTATTATTATTATTATTATTATTATTATTATCACCTTATGTATGATAGTATTAGTATTATTGTTATTGATTGTTCGTTCGTATTACTTTAATAACGTGAGAGATTTGGAAAGACACAAACACTGACCGAATTTTAATAGAACTTAAATTACGCAATGGTGGATTGCCACTGCGAACTATTGCGAAACGGATTTGCTAGTTTTCTAATGCAAAACATATATTTTGAAATCTATTAGAAAAATAGAAGTAGGGACATGGTGGTGTATGTTTTTTATATAATAACATTCCTGTAATGATAAACTCCCCTCATAGTATACGTCATAGATATTATGTTCGAAGTGGACGCCTGTAAGAGCTACAAGAACAACTGAAATCTGTAACGTGTGAAGATATAACATGAAGAATCATGCACGTCTCGGCATGGACTATTAGACGATTCTGAAATAAGATATTTCAAGAGATCTAATATCACATTTCTGTCCAATGTGTTCGATCAACCAAAGCTTATACATCATAGAATGGTACAAAGTTTTTGATGGTCAAGCTATCTTCCATTATTAGTTGCATTACCCTACCATGCATTCTGCAACTGTAACTGCATGTAATTCATTTTCAGTAAATGAAAACCGGATTTAAAAATTGTTCAGGGACGCGTGAATGCGCAAGGCGATATCAATGTTTTAAGCCAGTCTTTAAAAGAAAGTGAACTTGTGTTGCGTAGAGAAGACTCCATATTGCAATGGAAAATGTTAATTATAAAACAGCATTTTGAAGAACAACTAGGGTGAGGGAATGCTCAGTGAATACTACTGGTATTACTTACATTAAGAACCTTACGGTGATCTTTGAAGTAAATTGATACAAATAGAAACACTAAACAATATAATTGATGAGTTGAAACACTGTATTTGTACGTGGACAAGCTTATCTAAAGACGGAAGTTTGATCTCCCGACATAGAGATTTCGGTAAGAATAATACTTATTACCATATATATATATATATATATATATATATATATATATATATATATATATATATATATATATATATTATTTGAAATCTATACGTTACATATTTAAGAAACGTACCGCGGTTTCATCCAGATGGGCTGACGCTTTACATTAAAACAATATATATATGCCCAGTTGAATGGTCAGCGTTCTGAGTGAGGTCAAACCACGATGAGAAATGGCCGTATATCGATAAAAAAATGGTTCATTTTTGGGAAGTATCTCTGGAAAAAATATATTGGTTTAAAATTATTTAAGTTGTATTTCATTTATTATTTATAGTTTTTTTGTCTTAAGAAGATTTTTATTTATTCTACTAAGTGTTTCATTTATTCATTTATTCATAGTTTGTTATTTTTTATTTATGGTGTCCTGTGTAGATTGTAGGAGATTATCGGTGTCTTGAAAGGTGAAATATAAAGGGGCGCGTTTGAATGCGTCGTTTAAAACTTGTAGTTTATCTTTAGTATTTTGATGTCATTGCCCTATTTACAAAGTAAAGGAGGGGATATTGAGAGATAGAGACTCATTTCAGTTAAATGCAATAATTATCAGAATACGAGTAAACATCTTAAAGAAAAAAGGAAAGTATCTAATAATACTGCAAATAATAAATAGCAAAATATAAAAGTCTGCACATGTGATACAATGTGCGATTAATATACGAGTTTTTTCAATAAAAGCGAAACGAGAAAAGACTATACATGTTAACCTTTGTGATACCCTGAAAAGTCCTCTTTTTATGTTAATTTTTAACAAATTATGTCAGGGTGGTAGTATGTGTTTTTGTTTTGAAAACATATATTTTCATTATTCTGTTACAATACGAGATACTATAAATATACACTGGAACACTTATGAAGCTAGCTATACCTTGTGTAAATTCACGGGGTTTCAACACATTTTATTGTTAATTATGATACTTATTTTGAGTTGAATGTCTAACACCAAATTATATTCATATTTTTCTTCAATTTACATAATTCACAGTAAATATTTGTTATGCAAATACAACGAATATGTTTCTTCTTTTGTATTTAAAATTTAAGCAATTTACATCAACTTCATGTGGTCTAACCGTATAACTAGTTGTCACCAATAGTATGTAAATAATAAGTATTTCTGCTTTGATTTAGAATGATTTACAAATTAAAATGAACAAAAAATTCCAACCCAAAACCTCTTGCATAAAATATAGCAATATCGAGCAAAATATCTTAATAATAAGTTGATGAAGCAAAATCATTACTCCAACAAAGATGTAAAACATCACGACACTTAAATATTTTAGTGTCGGGAGTGTTTTAAAGAATATGTTAAAGTCGGGAGTGTTTTAAATAATATTTAGGTTCGGGAGGGTTTTAAAGAATATTTTAGGGTCGGGAGTGTTTTAAAGAATAGTTTAGGGTCGGGAGTGTTTTAAAGAATATTCTAGGGTCGGGTGTGTTTTAAAGAATATTCTAGGGTCGGGAGTGTTTTAAAGAATATTTTAGGGTCGGGAGTGTTTTAAAGAATAGTTTAGGGTCGGCAGTGTTTTAAAGAATATTTTAGGGTCGGGAGTGCTTTAAAGAATATTTAAGTGTCGGGAGTGTTTTAAAGAATATTTTAGGGTCGGAAGTTTTTTAGAGACTATTTTAGGGTCGGGCTAGTTCATTAGTAATTCAAATAAGAAATAACGTAAGAAATACAAAACAATGTTTGAGATCGAGTTCTTGTATCAAAGCCAATAATTTAAAATGAATAAATAAATGACGTCGAGGGATTCTAATTATCCTTTAACTATATGTCGATTGGGCAACACCCTAAACACCTAGGGTCATCGAAGATGAATAGACAGACTGGAAATTAATAGAAAAGAAAACTTTTCAGGGCATCGGAAAGAATGTCGAGAGTAAAATATAGCCTACAAATACGTTAATTTAGACGACAAAGACTAAAAGAATATAAGCAATAAATAAATAGCTTGTGAGAGAAACTATGTTGACACTATATATAAAGTAACACATGAAAACAAAACAACAGAAAATCCATTATAATTACAGAGCAGACATGTTGCATTCGGCAAAATGAAACTTTCTTCTGTCACGGAAAAATACAAACTTATGGTAAAAATGGCGTCATTGAACCGGATGAGAAATTATGTAATTCATAGTTTGAACAAAAATTGAATAACTATGTTGATTAAAAGAATCAGAATGCAAAGAAATATGACGCCGTGTGCGTGTGTGTGTGTGGGTGCTTCAGTAATTGCCTAGTTGAAGAAAACAATCGTATTAGTGTTGCTTGCATATTCAGTTATGTCAGCTCGTAAAGGTGTCAGTTTTATTTCCTGAAATAATTAGTTCAGCCACACAAGGAATCAGAACGTTTTAATTATGACACACCCATTAGCGCGTTTTAGGAACAGGTCGTTGGGTAAAAATTTCCAACCTGATTAACATAACATAGAGGGAAAGTGGGTGAGAAGAGATATTCGTATGATTACGACAACAATATTGCGTATAAAATTGAATCCAAAGAAGAAATGCATTGCCATTTGCTCTACAATCGATGTAATGTTGTCACATCCATTATAACTATTTATTCTTTGAAAATTCAACAACTGTGACTCATCTTTTAACACCTTCTCCTTGCATAAATATTTACAATATCGCGGATATGTATCCAAAAGAGATCGGTGTTAAAATAACAACCACTATGAAGATAGTAGTCCGAATAATTCAATGAATGCATCAATGCGTCCCTTTATTATTATTATTATTTGTAGTAGTAGTAGTAGTAGTAGTAGTAGTAGTAGTAGCAGTAGTAGTAGTATTCTGAGTGAAAAGGTATTTTCAGGTAAAATTTAGATGACATCAGAAAGGTTTTTAGGCGAGATTCAGCACTCTGATAGCATCTTGATTGAGCCAAGGCTTCGCCAGTGAAAATAATGACTAAGTAGTGCATGTATTCCTTTTTGTGAAATGTTTAAAATTATAATAAATTAAGAGAATTCAGCTCACGAAAATAAAAGAATAACATAACAAACAAATGTGCTAGTTACGAATTAAACGACGTTGCACAACTTTAGTATCCTCTAACGGAGATTAAACATCAAGATAGATATGCTGCTAACACATATAAATGTTGTTCACAGTTTCATTAAACAAATGTTATTCTTAAAAAATATTTCAAATATAATCGTGGAAATATTGAAACGTATGGTACGACTGAAAAAATATGGAAGATCCAAGAAAAGTAAAAATAATTTACTAAGAAGAACGTTAGGGAGTAAGACGTCTTAAGGAAGCGGCGCATTGGTTTAGCGACTCCTTAAGTAAAAACAGTATAAAATTAATACACTTGACAACCAATAATTATAAATGTAGATTAGAACACCGTTCATATTATATATATATATATATATATATATATATATATATATATATATATACTAATACACACCCACACACACACACATATATATATATATATATATTTATATATATATATATATATATATATACTAATACACACCCACACACACACACACACACACACATATATATATATATATATATATATATATATATATATATATATATATATAAGTAGTAAGGAGTAATAGTACGCATCTATAACAAGATCAGTGTTTTATGCCCCCAAATTCATACTAGAATTGCCCACACGAACCCTTGACTTTACGATCAGACATTGAGTTTGAATGCGTATTCGTAAAGATGAACTTTCGAATACAAGTTGCTTAGGATTTCTACCCTTCGAGACGAAACAATTTTCCATCGAAGTTCAGTTCTAAATGTTCTATGGATTTCCGAAGTCGACATAAAAATATCCGAGTAGTAAAATCGTGATCTGAAGAGTGTCGGAGATTACATTCACCGAATCATTGAAAATATAATAACTAATACTAGAGTAGTAGTTCGAATAAACAAAAAATAAAACTTTTTATTCGACATAATAATTAGAACCACAAGACACACTATCTCCTTCTCCATTTTCTGCTCACTAATAGTAAGACTACTAGCACTAGTACTATTATTAGAGGTAATACTAGTAGTAGCAGTACTGGCACTATCTAAATGGTGGTGATAATAACAATAAGTGTTAATAGAAGTAGAACAAAACATATAGAAAGAAAAGTACGTTAATTCAAGAGAAGTGAAACGCCATTTCTTCTTGTGTTTTATATCATTTCAGTACATTGACGTTTTATTTTAAAAGTCGGCCTATCTGTATGAAACCACAGAACGACTCTGAAATATGTAACGCATAGTGTTTTCAATAAGTTATACGCATATATATATATATATATATGTATATATATATGTATATATATATGTATATATATATGTATATATATATGTATGTACATGTATATATATATGTATATATATATATGTATATATACATGTATATATATGTATATATATGTACATATATGTATATATATGTACATGTATATATATATGTATATATATATGTATATATATATATATATATATATATATATATATATATATATATATATACGTACATGATAACATATGCAGACACCAGACCATGTAAATGGCCATCTTAAACTAACGCACCTCACATTAAGAATACTCAGATATAAATACGCATCAGATATAAACCCATATATGTAGAAACATAGCCATACACTATCCACCTAATACCGTCATTGTTTCATTTGTTTATTGCGTGATATAATCTTTCACCAAGCTTATGTTCTTATTATTACGGCGCTTTGATTATCCGGCTTTTGATTATCTGGTTACAAACCTATGAATTTAATTGCCGAACGACTAGAAAATCACGTTTAAAAATAAAACAGGGCGTCTAGTATTTCTCCATTCAGTAATTAAACGGAAATATTGCTCACACATTATATTAAATATTACCAGTTCATATTTATATGTAAATATAGAAAATGAGACAAATACTGACATATAAGATTAAATATGAAATACAATGATCTTAGCACAAACAACGGTTTTTGTGATCAATCCGATTCCATCATTCACATTCCGATATTCCAAATTACATTGTCAAAAAAAATCTCTTTTTTGATTTTATAAATGTGTATTACGTTCTGAGCGGCTTAATGCTATTCGAAAATACTTTAATTAAAAACATATATTATGAGTTCGCATTTTGTGTCAAACATAAATAAACATATGAACTCACAAATATTTTTAAAATGTCCGTGTCATTGAGAATATTTAAAATGTCGTTAGAAGGCATCTTATGATTTGAACCACCGGGGTTGAATTAACGACGAATGAGTATACCTATTCTCTACCCTACTTAGCTTTTTTGGAAAAAAGATATGTACCGTTACTGTTTTTAAACAACAATGGATGCAAGACTGACTTAAAGGTATCTAATATACACGTGTTGATAGAAAAGTACGTACTGCTATTATTAACGTTGATTTTAGAACGCTTAACATAGATTGCCGTATTGGCCCTGTATTTCACAATATACGTAAAGTGATTCGATGTTCATTATTATCTGTAAAAAATACGAATAATTATACATTAATGTTTACTTTGATTATTTGGTAGAGAAAATAAATGCTGCATTTCCAATTAAGTAAATATGTTTATATTCTTCTTATTGGAAATTCTGTGTTTGCCCTTCAAGGTTTAACTTACACACACACACATATATATATATATATATATATATATATATATATATATATATATATATATATATATATATATATACTATTAATCCAGGTTAAACATCCACAGGGTAATAATCAAAAGAATTTCAACCGGGTTCATAAAAAGTGCTCAATATCAAATAGAGCTTTTATATATGAGTATATGTTATTTTCACAGACATATACAAAATCTGCGACACTTCCATGTCGATGCTATCACTCAACAGCTATTATAAACTGCGTCTAACTCTACCTGATGAGATCTCAGTTATAATAGTTGTTGATCGATAACATCGACATGCCAATGTCGCAGATTTTGTACATGTCTGTGAAAATAAAAATCATCATATATATATATATATATATATATATATATATATATATATATCATGATTTGTAGGCAGTACAACATTTTATTACCGCAAGCATAAAGGGAAGACGTATTATATCGTTCATGATTAAAAGTTAATCAAGGAAAAAACAAGCAAAAAATGCCAGCCGTATATATACGTTTTGGATTGGTCAAAAATAGTATGGAATACTTTCCGCTACTCTTTCCACAGTCGTCAGTATTGTTTTAGTGCTTATCTCTGGGCTTATTAATACTTAAATGAAAAATCACACTGACCATTTTTCCCCCAAAAGAAAGTATCTAAAATATATATGTATAGGTACTTTATTTAACAATAACGGAGCCCATCGACACAAAAATAAACTAGATACTTACACGCGTAGATACTTTCATGAGTGACACTGTGGAAAAACTAAGTTAATCATATCTATTAATCGTGCAACTATAACTGCTCCAAACTCTGAAATCATATGTGTGCAGTAACATCCATACACATATCAAGAGTTTTAGTGTGAGTGGCTCAACAGATTTAACTCAAATTGAACTCCGCATGCTAATTCCATTATCTTTTGGGTAAGAATAAGACAGCTTGTACATACAATGGATGTTACCCTATTCAACACTAAACCAACTCTAACGAACGCAAAGTGTTTACCATTAATGCTAGATAAAAAACAGTGAATGTTTACTTAATTGGGGGCGTTAATAAATGCGTGAAGTCATCTTCATGTCCATCTCTCCTGCGTATATGTCACCTGCCGTCTGTAAAATATCACAAAACGCATGAAGCCATCGTGGTGTTTAGTGAGTGTTTGTGTTAGACTGTCTGACCCTCTTCCTGTCCCTCGCTATATGTGTTCAATCTGCAAGATACATTAATTTGATATATTCTGATATAAATACTTTGAGCCATACATAAAAGTTGTGTTTCTTCAGACTAGTTCTTCACTGTCTACTCTATACATGTGTATGCAATTCAATATACAATATTGTTATTATTATTAGTATTATTAGTATTATTATTATTATCATTAGTAGTAGTTGTAGTAGTATTAGTAGTAGTAGTAGTAGTAGTAGTAGTAGTATTAATAATATTATCATCATAATCGTTTTTTATACAAAACCATTTTTGAGATGGTAATAATAATACGAATGTTAACACGTCAATTTCCAATATCATCACCGACAATTGTCCTAAACCTGTAATTGTACGGTGTACCTACAGTGCCAGTCAAGATTTGTGTGTATGTCAAACTTCCGTTTGAGATAGCATTATCGTTTGTCTGGCATGTTTGAAATCGCATTTTAACATCGTCCACGTATAATATATGGTGGTGTGTCGGTCGGGCTATATCACATGCTGAAGATTGAAATAAAATTTTTATTTCCGTTGGTCTGCAAAGCCTTAATTTGAAATAGTATTTTCAAATGCGCATAAGTATCTATTAAAGAGACCCTATCCGTACGTTGTTCAGTTCGTCTGTGAGTCCATGAGAGTGTGACACTTCAGTTTCAATCATTGTCGGTTTGTCTTTTGCTGAAATTGGAAATAACATATAGAATGCGTCCTTCGAATCTCCACCAGTGGCTTTGTCTGCCTGGCGTCTTTCACGCTGTTTTGAAAGAGCAACATTTCCGTATCTCTGTTACGCTTAACGTTTAAGTACGTTTTTGTTTCCGGTTATTCGTCGGTCTGTCACGCTTAAGTTTAAAATAATATTTTTATCGCTAAACACGAAAATGGAATGGCCTCAATTTTAGTATATCCGTACGCCTTTTCTTCTTTCATTGTTTCGTTCGTACTGAAATATTTATCAATCATTCTAACACCTAATATCTACATTTTTCTTTTTCTGGCAATATAAAGTATACATACATTCTAAACTCATGTTCTTTCTTTATTTACTTTCTTTTTTTTCGGTTTTTGTAGTTGTCGAAAGCTTGTACCTCGCCTCTGATTTTAAGTGTATTAAAAGACTACAAATGGCAGTGCTCTTCCCTTTTCTCTCATCAAACGTGTTTCGAGTCAGTTAAGAATATGTGCTGTTATTTTTGTATACAGCACGCCTTATCCGACTTAATTTTAGGCTTCACTGATTTGGAAATCAAAGTTTTGATGTACGAATGACAACTTTACCGTGTTCTTATATTAAGTTGGCAGAATGTGCAATAGACATTTACTTTTCAACGTATATAGTGTGTATATGAGTCACGAACTATCGATTTATATTTTGTTTAGTACATTGTTCAAAAGATATATATATATATATATATATATATATATATCATACACGTCCACACATGAACACATCCATATATACATATATATATATATATATATATATATATATATATATATATATATATATATATATATATATATATATAAAGAAGACAGAGAGAGAGGGGGATCTAATGTATGTCTATGTGTGAGTGATGTGTGTCTGTTACCTATGTAAATAAATGTTACAGAATAATAAGAACTTCGGAAAGTGTATTCTTCTGAATAATAAAGAGGGTATACAATAAAGTGTTACGAATGCCATGCTTTAAAAAATAAAGTGAAGTCGATTTATTTTATGATACAATGGAAATTATAGAAACATATGAAGCCAAAAAAAATATTGTTTCTGTCGCATTTTCATCAGCTTCAACATTACAAAATATTAAATATGTAACAGAATGTAGTGTTCTATTTAATTCTGATTGTATATAGACATACATACATATATATATATATATATATATATATATATATATATATATATATATATATATATATATATATATATGACTTGGGACTGCAATGTTTTTTTTTCTTTATATAGGAAATATTCTGAGACTATATATACATGACCAAAACAAAATCAATCGCTCATGCATTATGTTGTAGATTTCTTGTTCCATTAAGAACTTGTTCCATTTGTCGTTTGCAAAATATCATACATGGGAACAACAATAATTATCTTTTTGCTTTCTTAATATAAAATACATTTCCCCAACATTAAAAAAATGACGCATACAATCATAGTTATTTTTCATTGACACCTGTGTATGTGTGTGCATGTATCTGTGTGTGTGTCGGTTCAAACCATTCTCCGTCGTAGCAAGCTGAAATCAAAAACATGTCTCCTACATACACCTCGTTCGTCAATCAATTACTCTATTTTGAAAGCAGTTGTTTTGTTGTGTCGCTGGGCAATAAGAGATACGGATGGCGCCAGAAAAAATATATGCATTTCGTTGAAATTTTGTTGAACAGACACTTTTCTAGTTAATATGTCGACAGTTTTCAACGTCAGGATGACTCACTCCCTATTCGAACAAACTATGAGAATTGAATAATAAGTCCGCAGCAACAAATAGTTACCTTCGTTTCCCAAATTGAATTTAGATATCGTTTTAAGTTGGATCAAAGTACAATAGCAATCAGAAATGTTCGTCAGATCTCTCAGAACGCTTCCACATTCATAGAGCGCGACTCTACATCAGAAACTGACAATATATCTCCTCTTTTTCGCAAAATGTAAAATTATGAACTTAAAATAGAAGCACACCGTGTTGTACAATTGGTTGCGCCCTTTCTAAAATGTACACGTAGTCGTGTCAGCATGTCTTTGCTGTTGTTCATAAATGATGTTGATGAACCAGTTCCAAGTCACAACAATTAAATAAACTAAGTGAGAAGATGAGCTGTCGTTTTCTTGAGCATTTATTTGTTATCTGAATATTCGAAACACAAACTTCAAATGATTAACGATTATCTACTTCTTGGATGCCATTTATATTTCAACTTTTTACACGTAATCTGGTAGGTCGATGATCGGGTTATCACTTTTAACTGTAATTATGAATTAAGATTTTGAAGTCTAGTATCGACACGCTCACATGAGTTCAGTAGAAATTCTGACAGCAATTATAAATACTAGATCGGTATCCGAACTAAGATAATTGAGAATATATTTTATGCATTTGAGAAAATGGTGTAATTTTTATTGGCTGGAAAAAATAAGGACAGTGACATTTGTAAAAATTGAGATTCCAAAGAATCATCTAATTGATATCAGTGAAAACAAAAACAGAACTAAATGAATATAAATAAATAAAATAAAAAGCATGAGAAAACTTCCCAAATAATAAGTGACTTGTTTCAGGGAGATAGATTTAGAAAATAAGTAATTCAATTTGAAACGTAAAGAAAATCAGTAAGTTATGAAGTTTACAGACTGATGAAAATTGGAAATACTTATACAAATATTAAAGTAATAATTTCCAACTGAATTCCGTCCATATATATATATATATATATATATATATATATATATAGTTTTGAAAGGTTCATACTTTTTTTAAGCATCTGAATGAGATTTAGTAAAATAGGAGTGTGGTAAATAAACTACCATCAAAGCTGGTAATATTTATTTTATTTAAAAGAAAAGACAAAATCAAAACCGATTTTTCTTTCTTTTTTTTCTATAAACTGTCATTATTTTTTTTATAGTTTAAAAAAAACCCCAAAAAACGACATCTCACTTACAAATACCATGAGTTATGAAGTGACTGGGTTGGTACTTCGTCATAGTTCGACAAAATACGTTTTATAAAGAAGAATATCCTGCAACATTATTTTTTTTCATTTGTTGCTCATCTGACAGAGGTATTCGTCAGAACTTCCTCAATATGTTGGCTTTTCAGTTGTCTCCACTTGACGTTAACATCTTCTACATCGTTTGGTATCTTGTATTTCTCTTACTGTTACTAAACATAAAGAAATTGCTTCTGAAGTACAAGTTATTTTGGCGCACTTAAAATGCTCTCACCTTTATCCGAATCAAAGGTCAGTGATTTTAGGACAAAATTGAACAACCTTGAACATCCGTCCGCATGTGCAACTATCTCTTTTCGGAGAATTAAACATTTATATAATTTTAAAACACGTCGGTTTAATAAATATTTAGTCATAAAACATTCAAAATAATTGTGTTTTGTTGTTTATTGGTTCTTGTCTACATCTACAATGCTACCCAACCTTTTAATATTTAATAATTTACGCCTATAAAATAAATTATTTAATTAGCTAATCTTAAAGAAGTCATTTATACAATATCTACGGAAAGGTAAACACAATTAAACAAAACAAGTACTTAGAATTAAAAGAAGAAATGGACGGATGATTAACATTTGTGGGTAAATTTGCAAATGAGATTCTGCTGTTTTAGGCAATTACGTGTGGATAACAAAATAGAGGGAAACACATATTTTAGAATTCAGAGTAAGGATAAGTTTAATATATACATTTTACACTATCTTTTAAAGGTAATTAATACAATTCTATTACCACTAAGCCTAAGCCCGAGTTGCAGGTCATAAAAACAATCGCCTAAAAAGTAAATCTCCATCCGAAATAATACGCAGCGTTTTAGCTCCTCTAGCAAAAACGAATTTAGTTCAAGACTAAAACGCTAGAATGGCCCGTGGCGCTTTAAACACCCCAAATAGTGTTATTCTAATGTTACTTTTGACTAATGAGTGTTAAACAAAAGTGTCAACGACTTATGACATCTACACGGATATCGGTTACAAGGTGTTGATTCCAAACTGCGGTTAGTTTCAATCTGAGATCAAAGGTTTAGATGTGATTACGCAACACACATACATGAACATTTTCTATATATATATATATATATATACATATATATATATATATATATATATATATATATATATATATATATATACATACACTAGCAAAACGTACCCGCCCTCTGGGCAGCAATTAATTGAAAGGGAGATTGTTAAACACTAAGAATTTCAAAAATTTAACAATAAAATTTGGTAAATTACAATCGTCTCTTAAAAAAGTAGATTTTACTTTTGTGGATAACTTATTAGGACAGTTAAGTAATATATGTTTAACACTAACCCAATGTTCGATGGAAAGTCATAAAACGACACATAACCGGCTATAAAAGTGCTCTCAACAAAAATAACACACAGGTTACACCTCAAATAGTAGAAATGTAAATAAAAATGATTAACTCCTATAAATGCTACTATTGCCTAAAAATGAAGGAGTATGTGCATTCAAAACTGATCCCCCACTTTAAATTCTGAAATAATTATGTGTTTCCCTGTTTTCACCATGTTTTTAAGGGTATAAACACGTAATGGTAATCTACTACAACCCCAAAACTTTTAACATTTTTATTTACGCCTTATAAATAAGGTATTTAATAAGTCCTATAATTCTGATGTTATTTATTTAATTTTCACGGGAGAGGTAAACACAACTAATTTTATTTCAAAAGCGGACAGTTAAAACAAGTATAGAATTAAAAAGAAAAAATATGTGTTAAGTTGTAGATTAACACCCTCTTTTAATCCTCGCCCCCACAACAAAATTAGATTCTGCTTTTTGGGGAGATGATGTGTGAAGACCGTGGAAAACAGAAAGATAGCAAAATAGTTTAGAATTTAGATCAGGGGGATCAGTTTTTTTTATATATTAAACGTAAAATGTCCCCTAATTTATTTTTAAGGGAAGTTAAGCAATTTTTTTTACCACTAACACTGAGTCCGAGTTGCAAGTTCAGAAAAACACACATACTATCCTATCAAGTAGACCCTGCCCCTCCATCAAAAACGAAAAAAATACGCAGCGTATTTAGCTCTTATAGCACAAAAAGCATCAGTTAATGCTCTAAAACTGGTCTGGAAATGGGGGATCATTTTAATTTAATTTATATACGGAAACTTTAGCCTACTTTAAATTCTAAAATAATCGTTTTTCTTTTTTTTTCTTCTTTCCTTCAAGCTCCTCAGGATGTTCAGACGTAATCAACTAAACAAAAAATAGAATCTAATTTTGAATGGGTGATATTTCTTCGTAATTAGGACTAAACTTTTTTCCATCTGTCGATGAGAATAGAGAACAGTTGTTTGAAACATTAAGTGATTGTTAAGCTTTAAAATAACGCATTTAATTAACTATTTAAAAACTGCAAAAACAGCGAAAGAAAGGTGGAGAGAGGAAGCGAGCAAGACGGCAAAACTCTCTCACTCTCCTCTTTCTCTTCTCGTTTATGCCTCGCTCGTAGCCAGCGCTGATAATATAAACTTAACTTATTTTAGTCATTTATCCGATTTATCAATTACATAACTTCAATTACTTACTGTTAATATAGACTAAACTATTGCATATAATAGTAACAATAAGTCCATGCAATAATGAATTTAAAATACCAAACATTAATTAATTATTAACAGTTTAGAAAATTGGTATGCAAATTAGGCCTCAGAATGGTTCTCTTCTAATCATTTATCTGTCATAGAGAGAACCTGAACACATTTAAATGTATTGTTGATTTAAATAACATTAACATGTGTTGATGCTAATGTACAAGTGACAAATGAAAAAAATTGCATTTATTCATTTATTCATCCATATATATATATATATATATATATATATATATATATATATATATATATATATATATATATTAGTATTTCATATATCCACATGAAAGTTTATAAGAAGATATAATATTTTATGTATCAATTTTCAGTATTTACTTCAACAATGCTCGATACGTAAGTAGAGCCAGGTAGTAAGCCATGAAAATAAAATATATTTATGGCAATTAAGCTACACAGAGGCTCCCGCGTTTCATCCCCGGAGAGAATCCTCAGGCTAAAATGCATGGAGTTATTTTTGATTCTTTGTTGTTCTCTCAGCCAATCGTTGGGCTTCTCGCGAATAAAGGTCTTGTTGGTGTTACCTCCTATACCCTGTTCTATTGTTCTTTTTTCTATAGATTTACCTATATCCTGTTTCCTTTGTAGTGTCAATATAATGAGTGAATTCCGTGTATTTCTATTTTAGGATTTTTTTAATTCATAAGTGTTTGTTTAGTTTCGTTTTTTTACTTATTTGTTTATTTATTTATCGTTAGCCTAAGGTAAATTTGTTTCTGTTTAAGCAGCTGTTTGCTATCTCACTTCTACAGTTTAATAGATTGCGAGGATCTTTAACATTTAGGATTTCAATTTTTTCATTCAGGCAATAATCTACACGGGTCGAAATTTAGACGACCCGTAGAATAACAAAGAATCTGATTGGTTAACTAGCTAACCGTGTATATAAAAACACCCGGCAAAAATAACTCCATGCATTTAGCGTGAAGAATTAGTCATGCCTGATACAGTAGATTCGAAGAATCCTCTCATATGATTGACTACAGTGACCTCTTAATTTCACCAAGTATTGAGACAAATACAATATAGGAATCAATACTATCCTATGAGGGGGTTTTACTTTAATAGTTGTAAAGCGATTGCCACTAACCATAGTCATGAAAACTACATTTTACAAAATAAGAAAAAGTAAGACCAGTTTTTTAAGAAATACACATTCATTAATGTAAAAACGCACATCAATCAAGTAACTTGTTAGGCAATATCATGAGCACGAATATGATAATTAAGAAAAATGAATACAAGTGCAATACATATACATTGAAAAGGTCCTTGCATTATAAATTACATCATTTGATATTTGCTAGAAATCGTAAAATCAGAACTTACCCCCTCTCCTTAAATGGTCCTCCACTTACTACCACCCTTACTTTCTCTCCTAACATATTCCTCTAATTACTACCAACATTACTTTCTCTCCTAACATATTCATCAATAAAGTACCTACATTACTTTCTCTCCTTACATATTCATACACTTACTACCAACATTACTTTCTCTCGGAACACATTCCTCAACGTAATACCAACCTTACTTTCTCTCATAACATTACTCCACTTACTACCAACATCACTTTCTCTCCTAAAATATTCCTCCACTTACTACTAACCTTACTTTCTCTCCTAACGTATTCCTCCACTTACTACACACTTTCCTTTCTCTCCTAACATATTCCCTCCCTTGATACTAATCTTACTTTCTCTCCAAACATATTCCTCACCTTACTACCAACCGTCCTTCTCTTCTAATATATTCCTCCGCTTACTACCAACCTTACTTTCTCTCATAACATATTCATCCACTTACTACCGACCTTACCGTTTTCTCCTTACATATAACTCCACTTACTACCAACATTACTTTCTTTCATAACATATTCCCCCACTTACTACCAAGATTACTTTCTCTCCTAACATATTCCTCACCTTACTACCAACCTTACGTTCTCCTCGAAAATATTCCTCCACTTACTACCAACATTACTTTCTCTCCTAAAATCGTCATCTACTAACTACCAACATTACTTTTTCTGCAAACCTACACCTCCACTTACTACCGATATTACTTTCTCTCCTAACATATTCCTCCACTTATTACAAACCTTACTTTCTCTCCAAACATATTCCTCACCTTACTACCAACCTTAATCTCTCTCCTTACATATTCCCCCACTTACTACCGACCTTACTTTCTCTCATAACATTACTCGACTTACTACCAACCTTACTTTCTCTCCTAAAATATTCCTCCATTAACTACCAACCTTACTTTCTTTCCTTACATATTCCTCACCTTACTACTAACCGTACTTTATCTCCTAATATATTGCTCTACTTACTACCAACCTTACTTTCTCTCCTAACATATTTCGCCACTTAATACAAAGATTTCTTTCTCTCCTTACATATTCCTCACCTTACTTCGAACATTACTTTCTCTCCTTACACGTTCATCTACTAACTACCAACATTACTTTCTCACCTAACATATATACTTCCACTTACTATCAACCTTACTTTCTCTCCTAAACTATCCCTCAACTTAATACCAACCTTACTTTCTCTCCTAACACATTCCCCACCTTACTACTAATATTACTTTATCTCCTAACATATTCCACCACTTGCTACCAACTTTACTTTCTCTCCTAACATTCCTCCATTCACTGCCAACCTTACTTTCGCTGCTAATATATTTCTCCACTTACTACCAACCTTACTATCTCTCCTTACATATTCCTCCACTTACTACCAACATTACTTTATCTCCTAACATATTACTCCACTTACCACCAACAGTACTTTCTCGCACCACATATTCCTCCACTTAATACCAACCTTACTTTTTCTCTAAACATATTCCCTACCTTACTACACACATTACTCTCTCTCCTAACATATTCCCCCAATTATCACCAACCTAACTTTCTCTAATAACATTACACCACTTACTACCAACCTTACCTTCTCTCATAACATATTCTTCAACTTACTACCAACCTTACGTCCTCTCGTAACATATTCCTCTACTTACTACCGACCTTACTTTCTCTCCTAACATAATCCTCCACTTTATACCAACCAAATTTTCTCTCCAAACATATTTCTCACCTTACTACCTACCGTACTTTCTCTCCTATCATATTCATCTACTTACAACTAACCTTACATTCTCCTCTTACATATGTATCCACTTACTACCGACCTTACTTTTTCTCCTAACATATTCCTCCGCTTAGTACCGACATTACTTTTTTTCATAACATATTCTTCCACTTACTACCAACATTACTTTCTCTCTTAACATATTACTCCACTTAATACCAAACTTTATTTCTCTAAAAATATCTTTCTACACTTACTACCAATCTTACTTTCTGTCCTAAATTCTTCCCCCACTTACTAGCAACCTTTCTTTTTCTTCGAACATATTCCTCTACTTACTACCAACATTACTTTCTCTCGGAACCTATTCCTCAACGTAATACAAACTTTACTCATTCTCATAACATTACTCCACTTACTACCAACCTTTCTTTTATTCCTAAAATATTCCTCCACTTACTACTTACCTTACTATCTCTCCTAACATATTCCTCTACTTACTACCAACTTTACTTACTCTCCTATTATATTCCTCCACTTAATACCAATTTACTTTCTCTCCAAACATATTCCTCACCTTTCTACCAACCGTACTTTCTCTCCTAACATATACCTCCACTTACTACCAACCTTACTATCTCTCCTAACATATTCATCCACTTACTACCAACATTACTTTCTCTCCTAACATATTACTCCACTTATCACCAACATTACTTTCTCTCTTAACATATTCCTCCACTTGATACCAACCTTTACTTTTTCCCCAAACATATTCCTCACCTGACTACACACATTACGCTCTCTCCTAACATATTCCCCTACTTACTACCAACTTGACTTTCTCTCATAACATTACACCACTTACTACCAACCTTTCCTTCTCTCGTAACATATTCCTCAACTTACTACCGACCTTACTTCCTCTCCTAACATATTCTACCAAGTACTACCGACCTTACTTTCTCTCCTAACATATTTCCTCAATTAATACACACCTAACTTTCTCTCCAAACATATCCGTCACCTTACTACTAACCTTACTTTCTCTACTATCATATCCATCCACTTACAACTAACCTTACTTTTTCTCCTAACATATTCCTCCGCTATGTACCAACATTACTTTCTCTCATAACATATTCCTCCACTTACTACCAACATTACTTTCTCTCCTAACATATTCTTCCACTTAATACCAACCTTACATAATCCCTACCTTAGTACTAACCTTACTCTCTCTCCTACCATATTCCTCTACTTAATACAACCTCACTTTCTCGCCAAACATATTGCTCACCTCACTACCAACCTTACCTTGTCTCCTAACATATTCATCCACTTACTACCAACATAACTTTCTCTCCTCACATATTACTTTACTTACTACCAACATTACTTTATATCCTAACATATTCCTCTAATTACTACCAACCTTACTTTCTCTCCTAACATATTCCTCCACTTACTACTAACATTACTTTCTCTCCTCACATATTCATCCACTAACTACGAACATTACTTTCTCTCAGAACATATTCCTCACCTTACTACCCACTTTACTTTCTCTCCTAACATATTCCCCCACTTACTACCAACCTTACTTTCTCTCATTATATTCCTCCACTTACTACAAACCTTACTTTCTCTGGTAAATTATTCCTCCACTTGCTACCAACATTGTTTTCTCTCCTAACATATTCCCCCACTTACATCTTACCGTACTTTTACTTCTAACTTATTTATTTCACTTAATACAAACCTTACTCTCTCTCTAAACATAGTCCTCACCTTACTACCAACCTTACCTTCTTTCCTAACATATTCCTCCACTTACTATCAACCTTACTTTCTCTCCTAACATATCCCCCACTTACTACCAACCTTACATTCTCTCCTAACATATTCCTGCGCTAAGATCAAACCTTACATGCTCTCCTAACATATTCCTCAACTTACTACCGACCTTACATTTCTCCTACTATATTTCTACACTTACTACCAACTTTACTTTCTCCCCGTACATATGCCTCAACTTACTACCAACCTTACTTTCTCTCCTAAAATATTCGTCTACTTAATACCAACCTTACCTTCTCTCCTAACATATTCCTCCGCTGTACTTACCTATCTCATCGATTTGCGTCGCTCCTACGACTAGTAGCAACGTTCTATATTTTATATGATTGTTTCAAAATTTTACATTATAGAATCAATATAAGTAGGATTATTAAAGAAAGGATTTAGATTTATTTACTGCAAAATAAAATAGAACTAATGTATTTATTTTTTAAGTTTGTATCATTATTTAACTTTTATATTTATCATATTTAACCGTTATTACACAACGGTTAAACTATCATTGTGTTGTCTTACATACCAAATTTTCGAATTCAATAACTTGTTATAATAAAACGAGGAAAAAGTTACTTCAAAGCATATACACTTTTACTTAAATATTTGTACAAATTGTGTAACATGTATTGTTGTAGAATTTAAAATATAGCTTTGAAAGTTCTGAATTCGCTCTTTCACAACTTTAAGCTTATTTTAATCACATTTTATTAATGGTTTTTAAGTTGTATTTGTTAGAATGCTGAACAGGTATTTTGATTCTAACAGCTTTTGTTTGAAAATAATAGTTTAGTTAAACGATTAAAGTTAAGCGGCAAAATTTCTACATTTTTGAGTCAAATATATTTTACTAAAAATGATGACCAGATGTGTAAACAGTCTAAACAGCAATGTTATAAGCCACAATGATTAAAAAAAGTTAGTTCCTGTGTAACCCCTATAATAGGAATGTTCTATATAAGGTCAGTTGAATATTAGGGATAAGTCATAAGAATAAAAAGACCGTCATGACCAGTTATAAAAATAGCAAATATATTCATCTTGTCATTCTCTCACATATCATTAAGGTTAAGCGACCACTCATGTTGTTTATATTTTTTCGGCCAATTATCTACTACTCAACGAATCAACACTAGTGCAATATGCGTTTTATTATGTAGGAAATTCTACTCCGACACAAAACGAAGGCCAAATAAAACAGAAATTATCGTTTTCATTCTTAGATGTAAATCCAGCAGAATCCATAATGCATTGTATAGGGGCGCTAGAGAGGTTAGATATCTCGTTTAACAAAGAAACTTCCCACCTCCACAATTCTAGTTTCTATTCGATGAATTCGGCATATAAAAGAATGAATGAAAACATGTCTATAAATATGACTTAATTACAGAAGAAAATGGTGATAAATTACTGATTATTAAACTACTGTTAAATAAAATAAAAATAGGATAATTGGATGATTAATAAATGACATCTACGTAAATTAACAATACACAAAAAGAAATGCTATGAAGTGAATAAGCTAAAAGAGAGTACGAATAATATAGAGACACTGGGAATGTACGTGAATAAAAAAAGGATAGAAAATGGGGATGTACGTGAATAAAAAAGGATAGAAAATGAGAATGTACGTGCATAAAAAGGATAGAAAATGGGAATGTACGTGAATAAAACGGATAGAAAATGGGAATGTACGTGAATGAAAAGGATAGAAAATGGGAATGTACGTGAATATAAAAGGATAGAAAATGGGAATGTATGTGAATAAAAAAGGATAGAAAATGGGAATGTACGTGAATAAAAAGGATAGAAAATGGGAATGTACGTGAATAACAAAGGATAGAAAATAGAAGTGTACGTGAATAAAAAATGATAGAAAATGGGAATGTAGTGAATGAAAAAGGATAAAAATGGGAATGTACGTGAATATAACAGGATAGAAAAAGGGAATGTGTGTGAATAAAAAAGAATAGAAAATGGGAATGTACGTAAATAAAAAATAAAATTTTGATTTTCTTTTTTAATGAATAACTGGAATATGAATCAATAAAAGTGAAGAAAGATGAAGAGTAAGTAAATGGTATGTAAACAGATGAAAATAATATTACAAAATCAAAAACAAAAGGAAACAGACCAACTTTTGATAAACATTTCTTCTCATGTTTAGTAGTTCGATGTATAACATAGTGTTAGTGAATTTAATGGAAAGTGAACTTACATGTCACCTCTCCATGCGTTGTTTTAACATTTCTATCCTTAACTATGATTGCAGTAAACTTTATTAAAACCTATAATTTTTTATGAATGTAAAAGGTTTTTTTTTCCTAACAGTAACTTTGTATACTTTCTATTATTGGGATCGTAATTAAAAAAGATTAATAATTACGAACATACATGGTCTTATTGAATATAATAACACTAAAAATGTTAGCATTGAAACATATTTAGTTTCAGCATGGTACCTGCTATAAAATCGACCGCGATTGGCCAGTTTATATTAGTTATATTAATAGATTACAAATATATAAATTTTTATGTAAGATATGAATTTCTTGTATTCATGAAATGTCGCGTTTTCTCATTAAGGAAAGCTGATGCAACTGTTTTAGTGTGGCCGATGGATTAGATACATGTATCTTTATATATGTATATACTAAATATATATATATATGTATATATATATATATATATATATATATATATATATATATATATATATATATATAGATCGGTTTATAGATATATGATAATTAAGTCATGCCATGAATGAAGTAGAACATTCTAAGAATATCCATCATGATGGTAATCAATATCTAAGTAATTTTCTAAACTTGATATTTTCAGCCGATACTTCAGATGAAAATACTCTCATATATATATATATATATATATATATATATATATATATATATATATATATATATATATATATATATATATACGTGTGTGCGTTGGTGCATGATTTTGCGTGTGTATTTGTAGGTGAACGGTCGTTCTATATATATTTGTGTTGTTACTGTTTTTAATAGCGATATAATACCGGTGTGGTTATTATTATTTTCCGCTCCTTAAGCGGTTAAAAACCAGCATAGTACTGCATTCGATACTTTCAATTCAATTCAAGACTTGTATGTGTTGGTGTGCTATATGCTTTTGTAAGGATTATGCCTTGGTGGTTACGTGTGCAATGGTCTCACTGTACTGCCGGTGTAGATTCCATTGAATACCGCACATTGTATTTGATATATGGCATATGTTCGCTTACAAAACACATAGCAGATGGCCACAATCCCAGTAAAAACATACAAGTTAGGATATTAGCTAGCGAAAGAGACCAGGACAACGCCAGACTCAAAGAATCGATACTAATCAGAAAGTTTAACCCAAGATTAAACAGCAAAGCCGAGCTCAATTTCAACGTCTTAGTATAACCACACATGACAAACAACACCTACACATTATTACAAACGATTACCTACTGTCATACTATTACATAAACAAATACAATAAAGAATGGAAATAAATAAATCAATTAATTAATGCGATGAGTCGAACTAGTTCATACTTTCAAGGGGCATAACTACACCTAACATAGCTTAATCCTATCAAGTTACACCCTCCCCAATCTGGCGCACAAAACGTTAAATACCACGCAATTGGCCCCAACATAATAACTAAATAGAACACTTCTAAAGACTACACATAATAATAATCATTGACAAAATAATTTAACATTATTTAACTACACCAAAGAAAATATAGATAGATGTATAGCTGTATATATAAATAAATGTATCTATATGGTTTGATGTATAGATAGATTTATAGATAGATGTATATACAAAAAAATTCGAACCTAAACAAACCCTAATTTCCGGCACAGGCTATTGGCGAAAAGTAAAAAAAAACATACACCTACAAGTAGATACTTTTTTCTGAAGGGTGGGTGATTCCCTCAAAAACGTAAACAAAAAAAGAAGACACAACCCCCTACCATCACGGGTCAAAATAACCACTGGTAAATATAATAGAATTATTTGAAAACTATTGATTTCTCAATATTGTCATTATTGTCATATGTTTACCATTTCACGTACCGCCGGTGTCACGTAACCAACTTACTATATATATATATATATATATATATATATATATATATATATATATATATATATATATATATATATATATACATCGATTTAAATAGTATTGTTATTAAGTTTAGTAATACGTGTTCAAACAAAGCTGATTTACGCAAATATTGGAGCAACATTTATTATTCTATGTTTAGTACACAGCAACAGCAATGAATGAAATAGAGTGATGTTTTTATCCATTCACTAATGAACAAAACACGTTTTTGTCAGCACACAAAAATTAACCACCACGCATATTTACGACAAAATCACAAATATGCAAATGTTGTTAGATTCCCTTTTCATATCTATGTGAATATATATATATATATATATATATATATATGATTGAAACTGTTTTACAGAAGAGGGCCACCCCTACAATATTATTATTGTTGTTGTTGTTGTTGCTGATGTTGCTGTTGTAAATGTTGTGGTTGTTGTCTTTGTTGTTACTGTTGCTGTTGTTGCTGTTGTTGTTATCATTTTCTTATTTCCTAGTCTCTCGTCGGCATCTGTCTATCTATGCATTAGAGTATGCATAAGTATCGATTTATTTATCCCTTATATATCAATATATGTTTCTTTTTACACAACGTCCTATGCATTCCTCCCTTTCGCACCGTATGAACTTATATCTTGTTTTTGAAAATCTGACTTTTAATATGTCCCGTAATCTACTGTTGTGTCCCACTGCTTTTCAGATAGTTCTCAAATTATAGTGGTCGATCTATCGATGCGACTATATATATATATATATATATATATATATATATATATATATATATATACATCTATGTATATATCTGTCGTATATCCATTATTACATATATATATATATATATATATATATATATATATATATATATAACTTCTCCTAATATTGTCCATATTAGTTTATTATACCTATTAAACGCCATTGCACATTTATATGTTAGCGCACCTGTTCTGGCCGTAACATGACAGATCCACCGGAAATATAGGCGTTCTTGATAACAGAGAGTTCTAATCACGAAACGCACCTGCATCCGAAAATATTTTGCTTGGTTTATTAGCAAATTCGATTGTCAAATATTCGTATTGTCATGGGTCAAAGGGTGATAGTTCGCAGAAATATTGTTATATTTCCGCGTTGTAATTGGAAGGAAGATGCCCTTTCTATGTTTACGAGCTGTCTATATGACATCGCCTACGACTATGTTAGGGTGATATTCAGATGTATAAGGGTGTGTGTATATAAACATTTTCATATGAAGATAATAAATTATTTAAATCTATATGAATATCATTTTGCTTATATTACTACATAATATATCTCTCTAATCTCATTTCTACAACCGAGATATATAGTTTTGAGTTTTATATTAAACTAGCAGGACCCGTGTCCCGGTGTTGCCCGGGGAAATATAACAGACTGATTTAAATTGTCCTTGGAACTTGTTAATTGTCATGGCAAATCACAATTTAACTGGGAACTGAAGCCTTTTAAATTTTATTGCAGAATCCGACGGAATAATGGGTATTCTGGGAAGGAATGTCAGTTTGCCCCTTGCCAAAGCAGTTAGTATTAGAGCTTCTATCACATGAGGTTGCATGCATTTAACACAGTCTCGTTCCATTACATAGCCTTGGAGCATGAAGATTCCGGAGTAACATACTTGGGCATCCAGCTTTCAGCTGTGTGTTGGCATACCAGGCAATTCTAATGAATCTAAAAATTCTGTAGGGTATTGTACAGCCTGGACGCGATCGAGAATGGAATCCACAAAAGTGAACGTTACAGTTTTAATGTACTTCCACAAATATGGCAATTTAATGCAAGCATTAAGCTCATCAGGGGGACTTCTACGTGGAACAATAGGAAGCGTTTGTCGGAAGTCACCTGATAATAATATTGTTATGCCACCCATAACAGCATCACGTCTCTTGAGATCACGCAATGTTTTATCTAGAGCCTCGACCGCTTGTTTATGTGCCATTGTACATTCATCCCATACGATGAAGGAACAATTCTGTAAGACTTTTGCTGAATCTGACCCTCTTTCTATTTGACAAATTGGATCAGCATCTTTTGTTAGATAATGGCAAGTTAAATGTGGAGTGAGCTGTCCTACCACCAGGAGTACCTCCGGGTGCATCAAGGAATATAAGGCCACCTTGCTGATCTTCTTCAGTATTAACTACAGTACGAAAAATATGAATTTGCTCATTATTTAGTCGTGCGATACCATCTCGAACAATTGATGCTTGCTCATGAGGTTGATAACTAATTTCACGCGTCCATGCAGTAATGACCGGATGTGTATTAGATCGATTAGGTGAGGTAAGACCCAATTTTGTGAGTGGTTTACCATTGATCTCATAAGTCATATCTTCGATATGAACTAAAGCCATATTGAAGATGTCGTCTTAAAATGTTATATCAACTTCAGACTGTTGATTGTGTTTCCTAAGAAGGAAATCTTCACTAAAAGCTTATTTGTGTGCATCCCAAAGTAGTTTCGGATGAGACACTGCACATGATGTCAACATGATGGCAAACAAATGTCTCAAATTGTCGGCAGATTCAGATATAGATGCTTCCTGTAATGTAGCATTCCAGTGGTTATCATCCTCAAGTAGTCCATGTGCACTACATGCATCCCTGAATGTAGTCATAACTTGACGATTGATCGTTTTTAGGTCATTAAAGCTCTGTGAACCTCTAACATTGTGTAGAAGCATTCTCAAACAGAAGCAGTCAAATTAATTTGGATGCATGGTGTATACCCTGCCCCAAAACTTCTGTTCTTTTAACGCACGGATAGCCTGGAACTGGCTTACCCTGTAACCGTCGCTTGAAGACCTTAGTTTTAGTGTCCCAGGTATAATAAACTGGAACTTCTCAGTACAAAAGTATACGTGGAAAAAAATGTGTTTGACACAATGTGAAGAAAGTTGTTAGAGTGGTTGAAGGTGGATTTGCAACTCTATCTGCTGCAGTACTTTCAGTAAAGTATATACGCTGTCCATTTTCTAGATGAACTGATAGGTGAATAACTGGGGGGGTGGATGATGTATATGTATGTGAAAGTTAAGTATTCTCCAAATGGCTTCATTGGTTGATATGTAACGTCCCGTATCGTATCTCTTAACTTCATCATGAGCATTACTTTCAATTGTGAAGATAGCTTGATCACTACCCTTATTTACATATTTACAAATGTATTTTATTGATTTCATGCTGTTGCAATATTCAACATTGATATGTGCATCAAAAATCTCACGAAGCAGTTTATTATGTGGTACAACCCATCGGTTATCTACAGGAACTGTTATGTTGGCAGGTAGGGTAAGTGTCGTCTCAAAACCTCCAGCTAAAGGAGATAGTCGTCGATATTGTGAGTAGCCATTTGTATCCGATTGAGTTTCACTCAAGCTCTTACTGCAGTGTCCATCTTTGAGACAGAGTGAACCTCTGTTTCCATGAACCATATGGTGCCTAATGTAAAACCGGATCTGCCACTGGATCTTGAATTTCCGCACTGATAACTGAATCTATGTCAGAGGATTTCAATGTGTATCCTCTTTTCTGCCATTGAACAGTGTACATGTATAAACAATAGCAAGCAATTAAAAGTAAAGATGATTGTCTGCATGTAATGTTATAACAAAAATGTTTTTATTACTTATTGTTATGTCCCCCCCCCCGTACACACATGGTGGACCGTACATTTGCTCGCCAGAAGGTGAATCGTAACGTATTTTGCTCCCGTGACTCAATCGCAATCATGAAAAAAAAAATAGAGAATAGTCTTCATTAATAAAAATAAGCATATAATCGTAATTTTAGTGCCCCACCCCCCATCCGAATACAAATTGTAATGCTCTGCAGCCTACATTAATTATATTTGTGTGTTTCAGTGGATTTTAATGGGGCTATGTAGGCCTCTGTAATTTTCCAAGGGCCCTTATCACAGACAGAGCCGGTGTTTAAAAAAAAATAAAAATAAAATTTCTGGTGAAATCAAAGTAAATTGCTTTCAGTATATATCGGACAGGCTTCGTTTAACTGTATTAATTTTCATATTAATATTATATTCCCCATCGGTGGGTTAGTGTTTACGACGTTACAGTTTTTGGCGTTCGATCGCATTCTACTAAAACGATTTTTTTTTAATGTTAAACATAGTATGTAATATAATATTTTTGATGTGTATTCTTTGTGCAAAATAAATTTGGTTCAAATAGTGTAGAAGTCACATGTTTGTTTTTAAAGTAAGTGATAGGTATAATTATTGGTATATATTGATTCTTGAGTTGTATATTTCTGAACATAAGGAAAACTTAAATATTTTTTATCTTATACACTACCGGCAGACTTGCTCTTACTGCTACTACCGCTGTCAGTAATAAGACGAAATACGTGATATAAACAATGTGATCTCTCCGAAGCGTCAAACATTCAACAACAACTATTTGCACTAATGCTACGCCCGCGTCGTCTTACTCACTAACGGTAGACTTACTCTTACTGCTACTACCGCTGTCAGTAATAAGACGAAATACTTGATATAAACAATTTGATCTCTCCGATATTACTCACGGAAAATTGTTTCCCATTGTTTAAAAAATAAAGCTTAGAGTTCCAATTTTAATCCTGAGTTGTATATTACTATCTGCTTGTCACCATAAGCTTTCTATATGATAAGTGTAAACTGAGCCCCCCCCCCCCGGCAGAAACATAAAAGTTATTTGAAATATTGTTTAGTATGTAATATAATATGAAACTTGTTACTAATGTTAACTGATCTGATTGAGGCTTGCGAAGAGTAAACTAATGGGAAAGTAAGTAATACATATAAAATCGAATAAGAAATGTTGTACTTTCTGTCAGAAGTGTACTAATGTATTTATTAGCACAATGAAGTTGAATAAATCGTCGTGGTTGTGATTGTCATTGTGTTGAGTTTAATGTAATCTGTTATTCGCTAACGTGTAAATGCTACGTAGCAAGAATAATAGAATGTCAATCGGTTAATCCGTAACAGGTTTTTTGTAACATAGTACGCTAGTCAGATGTATTGAAGGGAGCGTCTGTTATATTTTATGTGCAACTTATGCTACTGTGTGGTGAGGTGAAGGCATATTTAACGTAAATAATAAGTTTTAAATTATCCGTTGTGTATTTGTTCCCGGTGTAGACTGGTAGCGTGAGAGGAGTAAAATGTTAGAGAGAAATGTTCTTGCTACTACCTGTATGGTGTCTGGTTTGGGGAGAGTGACTGAGTGCGGAACGAAAATAACAATTTGCCCGAGGTGGGTGTAATAGTTTAGAGTTTGCTAAGCACACGCTCGAGCAAATAAATTTGATGTTGTAGTGATTGTAGTAACCTATTGAGTTCGAGTTTATTTTCCTATTCGACGCGAAGGTACAGGGGAAAAACGTCTTTACTTTATATATAAGATGATATTCAGATGTATAAGGGTGTGTATATAAACTTCTCATTTTCCTCAGCTCGAAATATAGTATCGAGTTTTGTATTAAAACATTTTCTTGGTGACAAGCAACTACCGCTGTAGTTATTCGACTTCAAACAGTAGAAAATAAGCGGCAATATTTGCTCAGAGATATTCGGTCATTGCATAACAGATCCGTATAAACTAGGACTTGCTGCGTAAATACACATACCACACAAACATATATATATATAATATATATATATATTAGTATATATATATATGTATATATATACATATTAATATATATATATATATATTAATATATATATGTGTGTATATATATATACATGTTATTTAATATATATATATATATATATATATATATATATATATATTTATATATATAATATTTGGTGTATTTACTGATATATTTCAAGTAGTAAATGTCATTATATTTATATATAAGTAATTTGGCTTACATACACACGTCTACGTTCCGATATCATATTCAGAGATAACTTATTTAATAATTGTTGGAAAATATGAACTCGGAGTTTAAGGAAAACATGTATATTGACTAAAAGTAGAATAAGCAATAAAGTGACTTCACCCCAAAGAGAGAAGGCAATGCCTTGGAGCGTGCACCTCATAGGACAACCCAGGGCATTATACCTCAGCCCGGCAGATAACCGTCCACCAAAATGGCCCAGTTCCTGCCGGACTATTTGTCGAGAATAATCCTCGACTGGTATTACCCTATCCCGAAAGTTTCAATCAACCGAAGTTCCTAAGAGACATAACTGGTGGGGGTGCGCCGCAACGAAATGAAGCAGGTTCATTCACTTTTTATGGCAGGTGGAAGAGTCCAAGTAGTCCGTATAGGTGAGTTAGCATAACAATAATAAACTTATTTAGTTACATGAAAATATTCGACATTCAAGTTGGTTGTATATACTTTCAATTTAAATATAGGATTTAGTATGAACATAGAAACACTATTGTAAGCAAAGTAAGTAACTATAGTATCTCTACTCATAAAACTTTTCTCTATTGAGACTACTGGATCTTATATATAAAAAAAGTATTATGAAGAATAATGCATAATTCATATTTATATATATATATATATATATATATATATATATATCTATATATATATATATACTAGAAAAATAAAAGAAGGTAAATAGCGTGTGTATAATCCTTATATTAATACTCTTATCTCTCTACCTCTTTCGAACGTTACTGGTCTCTATATCTGTCTCTCGTTCTCTCTCCCCAATTGTCCATCCATCTCTGCAACCTTCTCTGTATCCTATTCTCAGTTAACTCCTCTCTTCTGTTTTTGTTGAAAATGAAATGTAATGATTTTACAGGAGCAACCCCTTCTACATGTAATACTTTAATCTCACATGTATTTCTTCTTGGCAATCCCGAGTGGAAGAAAACAATGAAATTTATCATGCCTGATAATTACGTTCCTCCTAATAGGTTTCACAATAATATGAAGAGAAATGATGTTGATAATGAAAATAGTCCAAACAAATGTACACATAATACTGTAATTGTCATTTATTTCCCCAGAACATTTCCAAGTAGAACAAAAAAGTGTGTGACCCCATCGCTTACCAAATATAATAGAGCAATGTTAATAATGACACTTTTTTACTCCTTAAGACGCTGATTATAACAAAAGTGTATCTTTCCCCTCCACCGCTATACTTACCAAATATAATACTGTAATGTTAGTAAGGAAGGCTTCACAGCACTGCTCAAAGTACGGTTAAAATCAAAGTTTGAAGAAGAAATAAAGTTGATAACGATAATTTAGTTAACAAAAGTAATAATGTAATCTTAAAATGTTTTATCCCGGACAGAGTCAAGTAGAAAAAATGGTCCTGATTAATTACTAATTTCTTTCCCTCGCCTTTCATTTTAATGATACTTTATGTTGATGAATTTTAATAGTCTGAAGAGATTTACTAAATATCACTTACCAAAACCGTACTCCTGAACTCTTGTGTATGTTTTATGAACATGTTCCGTGTGTTGTTCTTCGTTTGGCTGTTCAAATAGTCAACTGCCGGGTAAAACCGCTCAGAAAAAATATCCGTGAATTGTTAGAAGATTGCCGCAACGACTTTTACCGCGAAGGGTTCATTTTCGAACTTTTCAACCCAAAACAGAACATTTTTTGCTACTGGTATTTTAATACATGACTCACTGATGTAGATTTTACAAACAATTTTCCATTTATTAAGTCTCAGAAATTTTCTTCATGGCTTAGTAAAGGACAGTGATAATCTTTGAGAGCGTTATTAAGCCAATTATTTTCACATAAGCGGAGAATATGTACAATTGTCTATTGCACCTCAAATCGTGATTTATTCGAACGCATTTTCATTTTCACTAATTTAACCCGTTTGTCTGTTACTCTTGTTGAATAAGAAGTAGTAATATTTATGCGAGATTTTTGTTTTATTTCAGTTTGTTTTTCTGATGCGAGCTTTGTTTCTTTAACAAGCTTTGAAAATTCAAACCGTTCTTCTTCTTATATATCTTTTAAAATTCATCCATTGTTTGCTGTTCCGCTTTGAACTTAAGAAAATAGAGCAATTCAGATTTTAACCGTTCACGTTTGTCGGATTTTTTTAATAATTTAATTGCTGTGAACAACTTTTCTTTTAATGAATAAAAATTATCTTTAATTTCTTACTCACATACAGAATGATGAGTACTTTGTAAAATAATAGATCTGCCACAATACATATCTTTTCTCAACATAATGGTAATGCAAAAAATAAATTATCGTAATTTAGCGGCTCAAGTTCAATTTAAGTTTATTGTGAGTTAGTTACACTTCTTTGCGTTCGGTCTCCTTTTCTGGATTGCGTAGAACGAAGTCTTAAGAAAATAGAATCGCGTGTGTCTAATGTTGAACCAATATCGAAAATGTCCACGTAGTATAGTTTGGTTTTCAAGGGTTGTTATAGGTCATCGGCGCCAAGTTCTGAACGTGTAAGCGACAGAAATAAAGACACTAATGGACAATCGAGTAAACAAACATATTAAGTAAGAACAGTAGTGAAAAACACACACATGAGAGCTTGTCTGTTCGCTCCGACTGTCAGAAAAAAAATAGTAACTGAAAGTGATATCAGCACAATATTCTTGATGGCTGTCAAAAGAAATTTGACAGGACATTTTATTTTCAACCTGGAAGTTATAATTTCAAATGGAAAATGTTTGATTTATGTGAAAATTAGTAAAGACACTTTTTAATGTATAGTTGTTCACGCATTTACAACAATGATATCTTCAATCATAAATTACAACAATTTATATTCGTGTTTCGCTTGTGTCAGGCTGCATCCCTCATTTAGTATGTACCCTGGCAGTTACTTAACAATTTTCTCAAGCGACGAAGGTATTTCCTTAACCCTGTATGTTCTAAAACCCATTGCTAATCCTTGCATTCCATGCGTTCAACACATGATGTACCAGATACAGGTAAACATTACGCCTCATTAATTAGAGCAAAATTTCGATATGTTGTGGCTGTCACTTGATATAAACCTGCATGGATAGTACTCTACAATAATAGTTATTTCTGTTTTTACTTCATGAAAAAGTTAAGTTTATAAAGAATGCACATGATAGCATACGCTGACTACTTGATTCGAAATGGTCAAGAAAGTTGTATCTCGAGTTACTAATCTGCGATGGAAATTCTTAGTATATCTGTTAGATACGTTCTGTTAGATACGTTATTTAAATAACACTTTCCATTATACTATGGACACGTCTAACATACAATTGGATCAGCCACAATTTCTATGACGTTAGTACATAGAAAAGTATGAGAGGAATGGTGTCTTCTCTGTTGCATTGAAAAGAAACTCTTTGATAAATATATATATCAGCTTTTTCCCATGGGTTTTTTCAGTGTCTTGGTTTAGTTTACATAATTCTTAATTGAACGTCTTTTTTATCATATTTAGATATTACTGAAACCTCATACTCTGCAGAAATAAAATAAATCTGAAGTTAATGTTGCTGGTTTATATCAAGTGATAGTGCGTCGTCACAACATCCTCACATCCGATTCGGGCTGGTTGAGGTTTTGAGCCTTTTGAGCGATACTCGTATATATTAATACTTTATTGTATTTAGTCCTTACATAAAGGACTACATTGTCACTATCACCGTTCATCGGTAGCTTACGCCAATATATATACACACACACACACACACACACATATATATATATATATATATATATATATATATATATATATATATATATATATATATATGTATATATATATATATATTTATATGTATTATGATGATGGACTCTCCCGTCGATTACGACGTATGAGGATCCAACTACTTTCATTTGTGGCTAGATCGTTCATGACACCTGAGTCCGGCAAGAGAACTGCAAGGAAAGCCGCAGACAGTGCAAGAGTGTGAGTAATCGGATGCCAGGTGTGGAGCACTCTCTCTAGCTTTTCGCCCCACTCTGACAGTTCTCATATTATCCACACAGGTTTCGTTGAATCTTTCCAGTCCAATGCAATAAGCTGCTAGCCATGTCTTCCTGTCTTTTGTACAGTCTTCACAGTTTTTGTGAGGTACTCCAATATCCGTCAGCGCATTTTTCAATTTATCTTTGTACCTCAGCAAGGGCTGACCAACATTTCTGTTACCACAAGCTAACTGACTGTACATCAGTGCTTTAGGTATTCTCCCTTCGCCCATTCTTGCTACATGACCGGCCCATCGCAATTGAGACTGTAACAGGAAACTTTCAATTCCACGAATATTGCATCTGATGTAAAGATCTGTGTTAGCGACTTTGTCCTTCAAACTAAGTCCGCATATGGTCCTAAGGCAGCTCCTGTGGAACAGATCAAATTGGCGAATGTGATGCCGGTAAGTCGTCCACGCCTCACATCCATAGAGAAGACCTGTCAATATTACAGCCCTATACACATTGATTTTTGTCTCCAACTTAATGCCTCTGCTACTCCACAGACGATGTTTCAGATTGCCGAAGGCATTTGCCGCTTTTGCAATTCGGTTTACGAGTTCATCATCAAGTGAAGCAGCAGAATTAACTTTGCTACCTAGGTAGGTAAAGTTTTTGACATAGTTCAGTGGTCTGCCATCCACTTTGAGTTTTTCTAATGGAAATTCATGGACAGGCTGATTTTATTTCACTCCTTGAACTTGTTCAGGGGTAGGGCATGGTTGATGGACCACCTCAGTTTTCTTTAAACTGATTGCTAAACCAAAAGCCCTACATGAACCTTTTGTCAAAAGATTCTGAGCTTCTTCAAAAAAAGTCGCGACCAGGGCAGCATCACTTGCAAAGAAAAGGTTCTGAATGATGGCCTCTCGAACCAAGGTTTTTGCTTTAAAACGCTGGTGGTTAAAGAGCCCACCTGTGGTTCGGAATTGAAACTTAACACCTGTGCTTTCATCAGAGAATGCGTGCCGAAGCATTACCGAGAAGAACAATGCAAACAGCACAAGTGCCATCACACAACCCTGCTTCGTACCGTTGGTCACTTCAAAAGGCTCTGAGGTTTCCCCATTAGAAACGACCTGTGCTTTTATCCCTTCATGAAATGAGATTATGACATCAAGCATGTTGTTGGGGATTCCAAGCTTATGAAGAACCTTCCAAAGTGCTACGCGGCTGACCGTATCGAATGCTTTTGTCAAATCAATAAAAACCATGTACAGTTCCCGATTTCCTTCACGGACCTTTTCAGCAACTTGACGAAGGGCAAATAACATGTCGATTGTACTTCGACCAGAGCGAAAACCACACTGGGACTCTGGGGAAATCTTATCAATAAGACGTCTGATGATCCTGTTCAGAATCAACCTTGCAAGAATTTACCTGCAACAGAAAGCAGAGATATTCTGCGATGATTATCGCAAGAATTCCTGCTTCCCTTGCTCTTATAAAGATGCTTGACATTTCTATCCTTAAAGTCCTGTGTGACTCCGCAAACTCTCTATATCTCCACAGACAAGATGGTAAGTTTTTCCTCGAGTGCTCTTCCGCCATGTTTGTACACCTCAATGGGGATGCAATTTCTGCCCGGTGCCCCGGACGATAGCTGTGTTTTAGCTAGAGATACTTCCTGAACTGTAGGTGGAAAAGACAGTTCTGGAATTTCGGGATGCTGCTGAAGAGAGGAAATGATTTTTTCGTCAGTCACCGATGCAGAGTTAAGGACAGTTTAAAAGTGCTGCTTCCCGCGCTCAATGATAGCACATTTGTCAGTTAGCAGTGTTTCTCCGTCCTCAGCAAAAACCTGGGCCGAACCATTCATTTGAGGACCAAAAACCATTTTCAGGCCAGAGTAAAATGACTTAGAATCCTTCCTGTCGGCTGCATCCTGAAGTTCCGCAGACTTGGATGACCACCAAGCCTATTTCAATGCCCTAAGTGCCTTCTTAAAATGTGCTTTTTGAACTCTATATGCCTTCTTTTTCACTGTGGATTTTTGTGCTCGAGCCATGTTTTGTGGCAAACATGCATTTGGTCGATAAGCTTCTGCACCAGTGTTGTTTTCATCAAACCAGTATTGATGTTTCCGCAAAGGGAAGCTCAAAACCTCAGCAGATGAGTCATAAACAGCATTGCGCAATGAATCCCAAGAACTTGAAACGTCACTATTAACTTCTACAGAAGCTATAGCGGTCGTAACTTTTTCCTTCAGCTCATTTTGTGTATCTGCCTGTTTTAGAGGCAGAAAATTTAGGCGTTTTGGAACAGAAGGATGTTTCACTCTCCTCTTGTCTAAATGGAAGATGGTCTTGCCGACTATAAGCGCATGATCTGATAAACAACAGCTACTTTGGAAATAGCGTGTTATCCAAAAATCTTTGAGGTCGCGCTTTCTGGTAATTATGTAAATGAGATGTCAATCTTTTGATCGGGGGTGCATCCATGATGTTTTTCGACAATGTGTTTGTTGGAAGTACGTGTTTGTCACACTGAAGTTACATTCTTTGCATAACGTCTTGAGTCATAATCCATTTGAATTCATTTTCCAACACCATAGTGACCCAGAAGACCAGCCGATGTTTTGAAGTCAAGCCCCACTCGAGCATTGAAGTCTCCCTTCAAAGCAACCTTATCCTGCTGAATTTTAGAGATCAAACTACGCAAATCATTGTAAAGATCAGCTTTGCATTGATCTGAACTATTCATAGTAGGGGCATAACAGCTGATAAGTGTTGCGAATGTGTTGTTTTTTAGTGGAAGTCTTAGGGTCATAATACGACCTGAATGACTTACTGGGAGTGTTGGAAGTGGTCTAGACATTTCCGTCTTCACTGCGAACCCTACGCCAGATTGACGTGGTTCTTTTTTAGGTTTACCAGCCCAGAAAAACGTGTATCCACCTTTTACCTCACACAGCTGTGAGTGAGCAAGCAGACGCCTCTCACTAAGGGCAGTAATATCTACATCATGTTTCCTTAATTCCATTGATACGAGGGCCTTTCTAGTTACGCATCACTATCCTGCAATGTGCGCACATTCCAAGATCCAATGTTTAGCTTCATAAATTTCTTTGTTTCCTGACTGCTGTATTGGATAACTAGACAGCTGCAGTAGGCTGACAAGTCAAGGAAGAACATGCAATGTTTAGGGTTGCTTTTATCGCCCCCTCCCTGGAATAGGGAAAGCAGTGCTGATCCTACATAGGCCTGCTTTGTCACTGGTGGAGGACACGAACGGCACAATTCCCAAAGGTTTGTGCCAAACGGCCATCACCCAGCAGCCGTCACTGTGTAGAGCGCCAGCTAGAGACTTCCAGCAATATCCTTTGCCTGTCCCCGTCGCCTGTACTCTCTCGCCAGCGGACCCAGAAATATTCATGTCGATTTTAGAAAAGCTGCTAGAAAACCAACACGAATGATTTGATTTGAGTGGTGAAGGCTTGTGTAGGACCATCCACACTTTTTGGAATTGTTGACTACACAAGATCGGTGCAAATGAGTGCCACAGAAAAAGTACGCAACAACCCTCAGGTTATACATCAGAGTGTTCCATCTCTTAGGCACCTGCCTTAACAAAGGTTTAGGGAGCATCTCTCCTAGTGGGTTAAACGCGCCCCCAGATACCGAACTAGACATTTCCCTGATCTGACGCCAATGTATGTATATATATATATATATATATATATATATATATATTTTGTTCAGTAATTTTTTTAGGAGGGGTGAACCACGTGGCTAGAAAGCTGCGTACAAATGAGTGAGTGAAGAAGGTGTTTGATATATACGGAATGAGACATTATTTTTTCATGTAATTTGATAAGTATAGAAAATGAGTGATGTAATACGTGTCATTTACTCGAATAGTCATTGTAAACATCGGATTTGATTAGTAAGCTTACATTAACCAGTCTTAAAATGTCAATAACGTAATTTGATTGGTTTAAGAAATTCATATATTAATTAGAACAGGTGGGAAAGCCTGTAGTTCATTAATCATTACGACAATAATCGTTGTTACGAATGGAAATTCAATGGAGTGTATATTTAATTTGATTTCATTATATGTAATGATATAATTTACAAAATTATTGATGAGATAACGTTTTGTGTTTTCAAGATTAGAACAACTATAAATATTGGCTGTTTTTTTAATTGTTCACGGAGTTTATCTGTATATGTAAAGAAGAATATATGGTGTGGCAGATGATTAGTGAGGGTTGTTCTCGCCGATTTATGTAAATGATTGATAGGAAACCAGAAAGGCTAGAGCTCTGTAAGAAGCTCGTTATACGCTTAAATGGAAAGGAAATTAGGTGTATGAATATAATTTTACAAGTAATACATTACACTAGTAAGTAATTTCCACATATATAATGCAATTTGATAACTCTGCCCATGCATGCAATATAAAAGATATCATACATCCATATCAAACAAACATTTTTCGAGTAAGATTTTACGAACAATACATGTTTATGGCGATGTTTTATTTATTTATTATATTTTATTTATAATGAAAATGTAACATGATAGACAATAAACTCAGAAGAAAAATGACAAGATAGGTACAAGGCTGAATTCAAGAGTACTCTATTTCTATATATTCTCTGATAACGGGAATGTACTTACTTTTTGGGTATATATATATATATATATATATATATATATATATATATATATATATATATATTTAGGCCAAGTATTATAACTTTGATAAGATTCTAAGTTTATAAGCTGAAAATAAGCGTACAAATAATTTATTTAACGGTTATTAGTAAAGCATCTGTATTTATTAGCACCAGTACACAGGCTTGAAAGTAAGAATCGATGTAACATAGCAGTAGTAACAGATATATCAAAATATATTTGACATTTTATTCGCCTATTATATTTACAGAACTGGAGGCGAACATTTTAAGTGAATTCTACGCCACCTGCGAATCGTAGACATAAAGATACACACTTTGAATTGTCTTTCTTTATTGAATTCTGAATTCTCCAATTATATTTCAGAGAGCTCACAGACAGTTGAATTTTGTT